>CAEGAE010024781.1:0-61138 GCA_903067095.1 Girardinus metallicus
GAGGAGCCAGTTGAGGTGGCTCGGGCATCTGGTCAGGATGCCTCCTGGACGCCTCCCTGGTGAGGTGTTCCGGGCACGTACCACCGGGAGGAGACCCCGGGGAAGACCCAGGACACGCTGGAGAGACTATGTTTCTTGGCTGGCCTGGGAACGCCTTGGGGTTCCTCCTGAGGAGCTGGAAGAAGTGGCTGGGGAGAGGGAAGTCTGGGCCTCCCTTCTTAGGCTGCTACCCCCGCGACCCGACCCCGGATAAGCGGAAGAAGATGGATGGATGGATGGATGGATGAAATATCAGTACTATTACTTGAGTAAAATTTCTAGATACTGTCAAATGGACATGTTCAAACCTGGCTGACTTTCATGCCTTGAACTCTGAATACACTTTGCATTTTGATGAGATGCTAATAGAGCAGGGAAAACATTGCAACAGACTCAGGTCTGAATGTTTCCCCTGAAGCGGTTGCTTCATTTTTGTAAAGAATGCAACGCAGCCACTGCTGTGGTTTCTTCATTTTCTGTTGTTGGGTTTTATTTTGTTTGTTTGTTTTGTTTTGTTTTTCTTCTCTTTCTGTAGTTGAGAAGCAGACATGCATGTGTTCTCTACTGTTCTCCCTCCTCTTCTCTATCCTTATCTCCTCCATGTTCATTTCATATTTAAATAAACCCAAAGCAATTTCTAGAAACCTCAGTTCTAATTTTCGTTCATCTCTATTTTGTCCCAAGTGCTCAAGCATGACAGATGAGTGGGATGATCAGTTAAAGGTTAGCTTCCAGGAAAAAAAAGAAACTTTCTCTCGCCTCTTTTCAGAGCATCTGTGCTGCTGCTGGTGGTGCAGGGGGTGGACTGCGCTCCCCCACCTCACTGGCCATGCCCAGTTACCCCCACACAGCTGTCCTGTGCACGTCTGGATGTTTGAAGACTCTGTGGCACACAGGAGCATCTGCCAATAAGGTGGTCTCTGGGGGCAGTTAATCTTTACTCCTTCAACATACAGAGCTCCGTTGGGGGAGGAAAGTGTCCTTCTGTGTCCTTTTTCAGTTTAAACAGACTCTGTTACCGCACATTAATAAAGAAACATTGATGTAATGGGCAGATTAGTGTTTAAGTATATTAGAGGGGGAAAAACAAGATGAGAGGAGACAGATTTTGTGGGATGATGCTACCAATTTACGTTTTTCAGCTCACAATAAACAACAGCCATCTATTCTGTTTATTATCATTTTGTTTCAATATTCTCGTGTACGACGTGCATTGATTTTCCCAGTTTACTCCCACAGCTGAGACACATGCATAGCAGGTTTATTGAGGACTCCAAATTGATCTTATGATGGAGTACATTGGTGGTTGTTGCTTATATTTGTGTTGTCTGTGTGACGGACTGAGGATCAATCTGTTGTGTACTCCACCCTCTTGCCAAGCGACAGCTGGGATGGGCATAAGTCCATCCTGCATCCACAAAGAGCAGCCGAAGAAAAGGAAACAGATTTCTTAGCGAACCGCACTGTGACGTACATAACTGCTCTGTGGTGTAAATACCTGAACACGGTGATATTAGTGGCATAAATTTAAATAAAGATTGGGATTTTTGCTGCCAGTGGTGCTGGCAGTAAAACAGATTTTGGATTGATAAAGAAAGTTAACATTAAGCTTCTGGAAAGAACTGAAATTAATTCTCCTGAAAATTGATGAAGAATACTTAAAAGTGTTTAATTTTGCCAAAAGGAGTTGGGAATTATTTAAACCATGCCAATCAGATATAAGCCAGAATCTACTGAAAATGTTTTCAAATTTAAGTTGCTTGTTGTGCAATCACACCGCTACCTAAAGTAGCACCAGTCGTGCTGAGGATGAGAGTATGTAAACTTTTGACCAACACTTGCACATAGTGCGCTCTCTTTGAAATGACATCAAGCCAGAAAGTGTTTGCATCATAGAGGGCCAAGAAAAAATCTCCGTGGCGCTCCAACGATAATCTTGGAGTTGAAAAAACAAAAAAAAAAAAAACACGTAGAAACAAAAAGAGTAACAGACAGGAGTTTGTTTAGTTTCTCGGTTTTTGTGAAAATCACTGACTATTTTGAATAGACCTGTCTTTTTAAAGCCTGTGTCATGAATGTCTGTCTAGTTTGTGTTTTGCAAGTAAAAGAGGGTTTATATCCTGGTATGTAAAAGCAAAAACATGATTTTAAAATTGACATTTTATAAAGAGTCAGTGACATATTATGTATGCTAAGGCAATCTGGTGTATGTAATTCAAGATAGAAGTGCAAAACTCATAACAAAATTGCAGATGGGTTGTAAAAAGACAACATTTAGCTACATGAGAATAAAGCTGTGACTTCACAGGAAAAATTCATGTTTCACAGTTATTAATGGCTTTAATGATGTAGCCAACATTCATATCCTCTGGGATCGAAGATTAATGATTGAAGCTCATCTGACCTGTTGGTTTTCTTACCTGATCAGCTCCAACGGAAATTAACTTTCACAGATCTGACCCAGATATGCAACACAAAAACTTTCCTTACTGCACAGCATACAGTGATGAATGCACCATCCTGATATGACTGTGCTGTGATATTTTGGGATTGGAATATGGAGAATTTCTGAAGGTAACAGAATTTTATGACAAATGAATAAAGTGTCAAACTATTTGTTTAAAAACTGACTTATTTACCAATCGGCCATAACGTTATGCTTTGTCTATGACTGCTTTGCAAAACTTCACATTAAGTTTGAGTTGGAAGATGCCAGTGAGTTTTACTCTTTTACACTGATAATAATGCTATGATTAATATTTTTAAAAAGCCTATGTGTGAAGCAGAAACATCTAAAGCTGGTGTGAAGCATCACTGTGACTGAAACTTTGATCTTCTGTACAGTACTTGCTCCTTTTTTACTTGCTGCTATTATCACTGCTCTTACTAATCACGTGAATATTCAGAATTATGTTTCCAAGCTCTTTTCTGGATTATCTATGGTGTATTTTTAAAGTTGTGTTAAGCTTCCTGCCTCAAACTGCTGTGTCATGTGCAAAATGGATGTTGAATAACTCCCAGAAAGGTTTCAGCTCTTCCATTATATATGAAGCAGCAGCAGCAGCACAATCCTCTCACTTAAGAACTATATTTCAGGCCATACCGGTACACTGCGGGTCTATGAAGACATCCATTAGATTTGACAATGCTAGCTTATCATTTCAGCTTCTATATTAAGACAAAGTAGATTTAAACAATTCAAAGTTGAATTAATTCTAAGTTTCCTTGCTTGTCGTGGAGTGCGCAGTTGTCATACCACGACTTGAAATTAGGCAGATTTAGAAAGTAAAGTGTCAGTAAAATGTGACTATTAGTCCAGGTTTAATTTCAGGTCATTTATATTGATCCTTTTAGATGCAAACTTCAGCATAAAGCTGCTGTACAGACACAGCCCCTGTGGGTGAAGCTTGTTTTGCAGCACTGCTGCGTCCTCCCAGGCCTCCAGAATAACAAGTCTCAGCTGAATACAGAGCCTGCGACACTTCGGCATGTCATGGACTGCTCCAACTCAGAAAGTGATGTCAAGATGGTTTAATGTCAAAAGCTAAATCACTATGTCCTACTTCAGCTGAACTTTACTGCATAACAGAGAGAGAGAAAATCATTTTTCTATGGATCACAATGATTAAGCTACATCTAAAGCTGATTATTGCAAGAACTGCCTTTTAGCACGTTGGAGGATGTAATTTAGAAAGTGTCCTGCAGAGGATTGAAATATCTGAACGAGAAACGGATATTTCTTTCATCAGATTTTTTCTGAGGATCACAGTTCAACTGATCTGTACGCTGTCAGTGCTGCAGTTTCACACGTCAGGGTGCCTTCCTTCTTCTTCAGCGTTTGATCCAGACAGCTAAACCTAAAAACATACCCTGCCTCTAACATTTAGTGCCTAATTTGTATTTTATCATCATCTATTTTGAGGAGGATGTTATTAATCAGTCTATCTCTCCTCAGAAGCTGGTTCTCATTCAGCAGTGAGTAATGTGTTTAACTTTTATTATATTCCTCCTTTTATAACCTGCTACCTGTGAAGTGCTAAATGTTGGTCAACACACAATAACAAGGGTCTTTTCTTTAATTTAGAGAGGTCTTCGGAAATATCTCCAAATGTAAATGTGCAACATATTTCTATTTCAGGTTGTTTGACTGTTTCATCTCCGACTCAGTCTAAAGCAAAATAAAATAATCATAATTTCTCTGTGTGACTAAAAGGCAATTAACATTTCCCCCTGTGTCAAATATTTGCCCCTTATAAAAATCATTGAAAACCTTTCAGGAACTATCACTGGGCCACCCGCTCCATTTTCTGATAAGCAGGATGTGGCAGAAATGTAATTATGTTTCTCAGGTTGAACACCCTCGGTGCCACAGAAGGAGGTCAAAACTGAAGGATGTGCCCTTCCCCTTTGTTCAGGGACAAAGACCCTCCTTTCCTCCATCTTTCTGTCTGTCTGGGTGGCTCAGCTGGCAGTTACTCTATTATTAGCTCCAAGTTTTATATATATATATATATATATATATATATATATAAGAAGCCCAAAAAGTGTCTGTTTGCTCACTTTTTTTCTATGCTTTATTAAAACTTGCTGAAAATAGTTGTAACACCATTGGAGGACCTCTTTATGTCCCCTGAAATGGTGCCAATCTGTAAAAATAATGCATTTGTGGGTCATAAATAAATTTGCCAATGCTGCTTTTTGTATTGTTTAGTCTTCTGAATTAGTTTGGACAACTTATTCATATAACACATGGTGACCTATATAATGTGTGGGAGAGAAAGGACCACAGCACATCAACAATCCCCCAAATTCTGGACGTAGTCTCTCATAAACTACACTGTGTGGGTGATGTCCAAGAGCATGGACATCTTGGACATTAGAGTTAAGTTATGGGACTGTCGCTATTTGCAGGATCTGATGTTGATATCTCACAGCACTGAGATTGTCTCCAGTAATGACAGCGGAGTCTTGCATATGCAGAGATAATTAAAAGCAGAAGCCAATGTCATGTTTGTGTGAAACCACAAGAAGAATGAAGCTGTTTTTATGTGTGTTTTTCCACATCTTACTCTCTTTGTCCTGTCTCTGCTGACTGTAAATGGCTAAATTAAGCTGACAACATTAATTATTGAAAAGAGGAGCTAAACCTCGTCAGGGAAAATACAAACGTTTGTGGTTCTGGAAGAGTCTTTAGCCTCCCAAACATTAAAGTTGAAACTATGTTGTTTTTTTTAATGCAATTTTATTCTTTTATATTTACGATCTCTAGCATAAAAACATGTGTCCAATTGAAACAATATTTTAATACAAAGCAAATTGGAAAAGTGATGTATTTACATTTGCATTGCACATTACGCTGTAAATCCTCAGGGTTGTGTTCTTGGTACATTTTGATTACATGAATTAAATTTAGCTTTTCTTTATTAATTTGTGAATGTCTACCCAAAACCTTTTATGGACATGACAATAAAAGCTGATGAAGTTATTGTCAGATCTCTGTAGTAGTTGATTGAATGTGAGGTAGAGTCATTATACAGCTAATAAAATAGCTCAGATAAAAGCTTGGTGGGAGTTGGAGGAAGGCAGAGCTGAGGAATTGCAAGGCCACAAGGGAAGTGCTGATACCACAGCTGCTTGTTTTTCAAAATTGGTTTTAATTACCAGTTTTTGTTGTTTTCAATTGTTCATTGTGTTTGTGTGTTTTTTACAACCACCAAATTATTTTTCAAGTCTTCAACATTGGTTTCTTTTCTACAAATTCATGTTCGTACCACTCCCATGTTTCTAGTCATTCTTAGGGAGGGAATTTTCTTTTTTTTTTTTTGGTTGTATTTTTATGGATGTGTGTGGGAGAGAGCGATATAAAACAAAGAACTTTTAAAAAGCGGGTGGAAATCTGATCCAGATAGCCGTAAAATCTGTTCTGCTGCTCCTTTCTCTGTCCTTGCCTCACCCGTTTCTCCGTTCTTCTGTTTGTTCTCGGCAATCCATCATCGCATATTTTTTCCCTTTCTCTGTCCCTTTTGTCCGTGTATTGTATGTAACCCCTCACCAAACAAACTTACTAGCGTCTTCATGCCTTTCTCTGTTTTCTTCTGCTTTACATTACCCCCCTCCCCAACCCTTCCCCTCTACTCTTCGTTCTCACTCAGCTTCGGGCCAAGGTTCCCAGCCACACACATTTACTCAATAACCTGTGTAACAAGAGAAGAAGCCTCGTGGTAATTCATTCAAAAAGATGTAACAGTAATGTGGAAACCGTAAATTTAACTATGCTTTTTATTGCAAAGTGATATCTATACTGTAGAAAATGTAATTCAAAGCAAATCACTTCACTTTGGAAGATGGATGCTTGCATTGTTTTATTAGACAGATCTAGAGGCTACCGTCCTGTTTGTACCATGGCATATGCTTGCTAAGGTGGAGCACTCCATTGGGTTTGAGATCAGGTTTTTGCCTCAAGAGATGAGAGTTTTGATCACAGGTTTTGTTTGGTATGTCCATCTATCAAACCGAACTGTCTTAGTTAGGGCTGTTGTAAACGAATATTTTAGTAATTGAGTAATCTATCGATTATTCTTACGATTAATCGAGTAATTGGATAAAAAAAAAGATAAAATAAAATGGTGGTAAATCTGGCATAACACTGGTGTTACTATCGGATATCAGTATCAGTCCAATTTTTAAAATTTGAGCATCCCTAAAAGTTACTTTTTTGTAGTTTAGAAAATTAACCTGTAACAATAATAGCTCACTTTATAAGTCAACCTGAAGAAAAGTTATACAAAGATCTGATATTTTATTCAATTTAGTAATAAAAAGGCAGGCTCACAAATACGCTTATAAAAATCTCTATGCTCCAGCTTTTAGTTTATGTATTCATCTTCAGTCAGTTTAATAGATGAACTCTCACCTTGCTCCATACCTGTCAAGCTTTGGGTTGGAGAATATGAGAAATGTCGTCTGGAGTGGGAGGCTAGGGGAAGGGGGGGGTTAGAGGCGAGCGAACATAAAATGGGGATGAAGGGGAGGAAAGAGGAAATAGACCAGGGGACAGACGAACATACAAACCTAATGTAGAGGTGGGGGTTGTGGGGGGTAGACACAAAGGGGACGAACGTAAGAACAGGGGGAGCAATACAGGATATTTATGGCACCTTCGTTCATCACACTCAGAATTTCAGCCATGTACCGCCACGATGCGCTCCGCCTCCCGTTTGTTCAGACCAACATGATATGAAATTTATTGTGCGGTTTGTCCATAAAGCCACACTTACACTGTAAGCATCAACTACTCAGCCGCCCACCGTGTTCAGTCTATCCGCTCACCTGTATGAATACTCCTGCAGCCTCTTCCTGCCATTCCCCCTCGCCCTGAACCAGCAGCTCCCGGAGGAAATAGGCTGCCGTACTCCAGGCGTCACACTGTTCATTTTAAGGATGCTTATTGTCCCCCCCAAAACGTTGAAAACCCAGGCATTATCATCAATCAATAAAACCCTCCGGGCCAAACTTGAAAATTGGATATTATGTCGCTAAAACTCAGCTTTCGTCAACAACTCAGAGGCGGAAGTCAGAGCTCCACGCAACGCACATAATGTTCCGGCCGGAACACGGTGCGCTAAATAATAAAACATAAATTAACGAAGCTTCGAGGCAGATCAATTTTACTCGAGGAATTTTAATAATTGAGGTACTGAATCATTCGAGAAATCGTTTCAGCCCTAATCTTAGTTCATCCACAGTAACGACTGGTTTATTTTGGTGAAGGAGGTCAAGACCTGTTGTGGTCCTCTCATCTTCCAAACAATCAGTGAGGGTCACGCTGATCATGAACGAAAGAACAAGATTTAGCTACAAGTATCTGAGATTATCTTCCCCCATTAGGTGGATGGGCTCCTCACCCTAGATATAGGGTGAGGAGCTTCCTTATCTGTGGGGGCTTAAGGTATAATCAGCTGAAGTGGTTAGGGTGTCTGATTACAATGCTTTCTTGGACATGTCCCTTGAGAGATCTAGAACTTGCTATAAGGATTGTTTTTTCTTGTCGGATACCCCTTGAAGTACGACACAGCTTCTCCGGGGGAAAGGGATGATTATGGGAAAATGTCATCCTCTGATATTTACAAACCCAATCTGAGCTGAACAACAAACTGAATAAACTATTCTTCATTTAGGAGAAAGAACTACACAAAGATAACGGTTTGTCCCAACTTTAAGTTAAGGGGTTTACCACCTGTTGCCAGACTTATCTTGATAACAGCTGTCAAGGCCTTTTAGTAGCTGTTATTAATATTCACATTAATGACATCTTGTCTCTCCATCATTTAAGATTCTCAACTTTCTAAACGTTCCCTGCATCCTAAACTATTTTCTGGTTTGAACCGTCCCAGAGTAGCCAGATAAAAATCGACGCCTTGTTCCCATGGTTGTTTGTTCATGTCAGTGTTGTATACTCCTGTAACCCTAATTCCTTCAGTTGTTCTGTACTTGCTGTTTTATCAATAAATGACTGCTTGTTACGTAGTCTTCAGCCATTTCAAAATAAGAGCATGAAGTAAACTGACACTTTAGAATGTATCTGGAAAACTGAATTCAGGTTGTGCTAATGTTTTCAAAGTTAGCAAAAACGTTAAAGCGCTAAACGAAATATTAGCTCCTTTATTAGCAGGAGGTCTGCTTACTGTCCCTGATAAATATGTTGGCGGTAGCATTCTGCTAGCCAGTTGCTAAAACTAAAGATTTTGTCTGGGTGAATAAAATCTTGAAGTTGGTTTTGACTTAAATACCTTCAGTTTTCTTTTGGATTTTTCTAGGGGATTTTTTTTTGTTGTTGTTTTTTTCAGCTTAAGCCCACGTAGCAGATTAAGAGAAGAGTGTCTTCTCCAGGAGAAAAATCCAGTTTTGGAAAGTTAGATACAGGCTTTAGAACTGAAATAGAATAAAACGTGTGTGCTCACGTAAACAAGGTAAGAGAAGTCCTTACAATCTGGTTTTTAAAGAACATTTCAGAATCAGATAGTAAGGGACATGTTACGTAACAAGACTCCTTAAAGGAAGATGCCGACATTAAATCAGAAGCTGACTGAATGGTGGGAAAAGCTATGAATTAAACAAACCGTTCATGTGTCAGTAAAATCCTGCAGCTCTTTTTTTTTGTTAGAAAACAACCTGATCGCCTCATGTTTAATATCAATAAACATTAGTAAATACCACTGCCAGCTGAACATTCTTTCATATTCGAATGCTGGAAGTTAATAAGCGGCGGGTTCTGCTGCCAGAAAAACTGTGTGGGAATGAAAAACATGAGGAACTTGGATCACCCGAAGCAAAAAAAACAACAACTCTGAGCTGGTAGATTTTTCATCTTAATTAATTCCTCTGATAACATTTTTATGGCTTTCCAAAAGAAGCCGGTGTGTTTGGTTTAGATGTACACAACTGGCTCTTTTTTTGTTTTGTTTGCAGTTTAAATGCTATTATTATGTTGAGTCTGTTTGTTCTCTGGCCCTTCTGGGTCTCGCTGTCATGTAGGTGCTGTGGAAAATATTAGTGTTTACTGAGATACGGTAGATGTTCCATGCGGATCAGCATCTGCGGCCTATTAGCCTAGTTAAAGTAAACCCACTTTGATGGATAGATAGGATGGCCGACGGACAACAGCCACAACAAGAGGAAGACAGGATGAAGGGCTTTGCTTAGGAAAGGAAAGCTGCTGCATGGTGCGCTGCTCGCCAATAACACACACTCCCCCCTCCAGCCCTTTTCACTGAGGCTTGATTACATTTCACAACTAAATGTACTTGGCTAAAGTCAGGGAAGAACTGCTGCTGTGATTGAGAGAAAGCAGGAGATTGGATATAAGGAGTAGCTGCCATGGAAACCTGGAGGCTCGGCTAGCCCTTAAACTATGCCATGCTAAATACTAACTGACAACTACGCAAGTACGTGTGTGTAATCTGCAAATACGTGTGTAATCTATATAAAACAAATAACTTATCTTTTCATAAAGGTGATGCGTTCTCTCTAATAAATTAATTTAAAGGATCAGTATTATGTCAAATTGACTTTGAGGTTTCCATCATGTTATAATGTTATTCCCTCATCAAAAACAGACGTGGAGTGTTGCTTTGATTCTTCCATGCATGTTTGAGAAATCCTTTAATCTCCATGGCAACCATTCAGCTGTGCAAAGCTCCTGGGTGGACCCAGCTCCTCCTCTGAGCTCTGAGTTTCCAAGCTTCTGCCTCACAGAGCAGCCCTCCACCACTCGGCTCCTTCAGACTAGCCAGCAGCAATTAGCAGACACCTGGTGGAACTGTGCATCAGCTGAGCTTACTACAGGAGCTACTTCTCAGTGAAATGCTGGTTAAAGCGTAATTAAGGGGTCAATAGAAGAGTGATGTTGTGATGACTTCCTGAAGGCGGAGCTTCAGAAAGAGCAGGCGTTTTTAAAGAGGCAGAGGCCCAATATCAAGACGGTAATTTACTGCGTCAAATTTCTTTTAAGTCATATTTAATATTTATATTTTATTATTATAGCAAACTTACGAAACATCACAGAAGTCTTGAAACTGTCGAATTAGCAAAACAGGTTCAAAAGCAGGAGTGTCAACAAGTGTGTTCTACATGTATTCGTGCGTTTTTACTTTTGTGGAAACATAAATTGTAAGCTCATTATCAAGGACCTTTTGGCTGATAAAGACTGTTATTCTTCACTTCTTCATACAAACACCCCGAAAGGAAAAATAATTGCACCCACCCACTGTCAGACGAAGCCTGACGGTCCTCACGCCGCTTCCTAAAGACCAGTGGTCCATTACGAGCTCGTGTCAACACAAACACATCCCCTCAATGGGAGGTCTGTGTTTGCTCTGAACTGTTAAACACGTTCCTCTCTGTCAGAGCCATAGGTAGTGTGTTCACCGGTACACACACAGGCACACAGACCACACTGCTCCCTACTTCCGCTGTATATTTGTCTACATGTCTGGGAGGCAGCCGAGCTGAGAGAAAAGCTCCTCTTCGCCCCTGGTTTCAGCCACCAGCAGCAAATCCACACTTCACCTCATTAATTATGTGGCGTATATAGATCATATTTTGGGGACAGGGATATTTAACAAGGATTTGAAAAGAGAATATGAATCTACAACAAAGAGTAGAAGGCAAAGTAAAGGGAAAATCAGTAGGGACAGTAAAAAAAAAAGGTCTCCCCATTTACCACTAGTACCTTAGACCTCAATGTAAGAGTTTGGGTCCAGCTATTGATTACATATTACTTTTAATTACAATAATCCTGATAGTACTTCACTCCTTATGTTACTACTTATAAATGTGTGGAAAAATGCTGTCAGTATTCCTTTAATGAAAAAGAAAACACAATTTCACAATTGCACTGTTTCTATTAAAGAAGAAGCTCAATAAAAGTCAGACATGAATAAGCTTATTAATGCAATAAGTCATTAAAAACAAGCGTCACCATCATCCTCCTACTAGTTCCTCTTTTCTTCATGGTTTCAGACACATGAATGGAGGTTTCATCGCTTATGGCACCAGAGTTTGATGCAGTTCTGTCTCCTTAACTCTCTTTGCTTTTGATGGATGAACTTTACATTGTATGGATTGGATGTATTCCAAACTCTTGTCTCCTGACGTTTGCAGTTTAATTTCTAACAGAATTATGAGCAGTATTAATATTAATCTTCCCTTTTCAGCATGTTCTTCCATCTTCTGTTCATCCTTTAGACATTCATCTCCTTTCCAGGCTCCGTCCCACTAAAACTCCTCCTACATATTTAATGACTTCCCATTGGGTTCGGGGTAATAACGCGGTTGTCATGTCTTGTGGGGCAGCCTCCAGGACCTGCTAGCTAAAAATGTTAGCATTGTAATGATAAAACATTTACAATGCTGCATTAGGGGACTTCTTGTGATGTATGACTAATGCTTAGTCATACGCAGGGAAAAGAAATAGAGTGGCAATAATTCTCGGGGAAAAAAAGTGTGTCAAGTAAAAGTGTCTTTGAGTGTAAGCAGATGTAGAGCTTACAGTTAAAGTTTGAACCCCTCATTTAAAGGGGCAGTATTATATATAAAAGACTCATTTTTTTTTTGTTTTACATCATGTTATTCCCTCATCAAAAACAAATCTTGAGTGTTGCTTTGATTCTTTCATGCATGTTTAAAAAAATACATTGATCTCCATGGCAACTGTTCAGTTGTGTAAAATGTCTGGTTGGACTTAGCCTTCAAGACGCTGCGCCTTCTCACAGCTGCAGTTTCCAAGCTTCTGCCTCACAACGCACTCCTCCATCACTCAGCTCCTTCAGACTAGCCAGCAGCAATTAGCAAACACCTGGTGGAACTGCTCGTCTGCTGAGCTCATTATATGAGGCACTTCTCAGTGCAAAGCTGGTAAAAATGTTGGTAAAGGGTTAACGGAGGAGCCATGTTGTGACGACTTCCTGAAGGCAGCGTTGTGGCAAGAGCAGGAGTTTCTTAAAGAAACAGAGGCCCAAGGCATTAAATGACAGAATTACAAAGTCAAATTTCATTAGTCATATCTGCCACTTAAAGCATTTTTTACAATAACTGAGATCAACATAATTACTTGATTGTGCCATAAAATGGCACTATATGCCATATAACAGTGTTTCCCAACCCTGGTCCTCCAGGCTCACTGCCCTGCATGTTTAGGTGTTTCCTTGCTTCAGCACAGGTGACTTCAATTAGCAGGTCTTTGCTGAACTGCAATCAGCTGACTGAGGAGCATTAAAGCAGGGAAACATCTAAAACATGCAAGAACAGGGTTGGGAAACACTGCTTTAAAAGCGTGATGTATTTGACACAGTGGCATCTAGTGACAGAAGCAGAAAACTGCAACTAACTGAATATTTTCTACTGATTCCAAAGTTACCAGAGGAGTTAAAGGTCTATTTGTGTTGTTCTGCTTTTGTTATTTTTCTGAAACGGCTTAAAAAGAAAACGTTATCAAGAATCCCCATCACAAGCAAACCGAACGCCTAACATTCTGCATCATAAATTAGTAATACTGTACGCATTGTGCATCTACAGAGGACTTTCAAAGGCATTACAGTATATTTACAAAAAAAAAACCAACCTTTTGTTAACCAGGTAGCAGGCTGAATGTATTTCTCAGATGTGATGGAAAAAGGAACGGATGTTCTCGACAATAAAGTGAGTCTGTGTGACAATAAATAAATAAACATACACGTCCATCGTGAATCCACAAAGCAGCAAGAAAAGCAAACAGTCCTGCAGAAACATGTGATAGATCGGTTCTGATCAGGAAAAGTCCAACTTTATGTGACGAACCAACACAAAGTGGTGCAAAATGTTATTTTGTGTGTGTGTGTGTGTGTGCGTGCGGGGGTGTGTGTGTGTATGTGCTGCAGTACTTTTTGTAAGTCTCTGTTGGTGGGCTCCCATAAGTCACAGCTCGGGGCCTCCAACAATCTCTGTTGGCCCCTGCAGCCCGTCGCTCTGGAAGAGTTCGCCGGCGATAGGTGTGTTGTGTTTTTGTTGTTGTTTCTCGAAACTTCGAACTTTTCACCTTTTGCGATACAAAAAAACAAAAGGTCACGTGCGTGACTTTTGGTTTCATCCGATACGCACGCCCTCACTCCAAACACACGTTTCTAATTCGGTGTCCTAATTCATGTCAGCAGGCTCTCCAGTGACACAACGGCCAGAGCTGCATGCAAGCGAGACTCTCCTGCGCCAACAGCCATCTGTCCTTTAAAAGAGAGAAAGAGAGAGAGGGAGGCAGTCAGAGAGAGAGAGAGAGAGAGAGAGAGTTGCGCACACCCTGAGCCTCTCCTCTCCCGCACAGATCCAGTGTGGCGCACTGACAGGCGGCAGTCCTCAGAAAGTGGGAAGTTTTCGCCAAAAGCTTCTGTGTGAGAATTAATCACCTTCATGTCGACTCTGTTGGATACCAACCCGCCGATGCTATGGTTACCTTTATTACGGTAGGAGCACCTTTTCTTTTTTTTTTTTTTTTTTTTTGTCTCCCCCAATTGTGGCGCCTTTTCCTGTGCACAAAGTTCTTCTTCTTCTTTTTTCTTACTTTCAAGATAGAAATTTGATCCAATAGAAACAGAGAAAATGAACCTAATCCTCCAGCAGCTCCGTGTCCAAAAGTTTCCAAAGACGCGCTCTTTGCGTTTTAGGCAGATTTGGAGTGTTTTTTTTTTTTTGTTTGTTTTTCCTTTTAGGCTGAAAAAGTTTCAGGGATTCTATATTTCGCTCTAAAGTCACATTTTACATTTGAGTTCCTTCAGAAATGGGCAAACCCGCTCATTTCAGCAGGTCACAGTTGAATTCCAGTAGGAAAACAGAGCAGAACGTGAGACGCGCACCGTGCGCTCCCTGAAGGCAGCGCAGCGTGGACGCACTCATTTTACTCGCCTCTCTGGCTGTGTGCAGGTAGACAAAAGGGATGGGTATTTCCAAACACACACACACCGAAACACACACGGAGACACATGCACATGAATGTCAGCAACTCCATTAGTTCTTCAAAGTCTTAAGCAGTCGGAAGGCAGGTGCTGCAGGGAGTGCGCACCAAAGCGGTTCAACTTGCGCCTTTCGGGCTCCCCACGCGCTAATTGCGGGGCCCCCGTGTGCCGGTTTGTAGGTGTGAAAGCTGATCTGTAACAGATGAGTCCCAAAACAAAGGCGGGCTATGTCTTCAATGGGGGGTTATTTGTCCCCCTCCTCAGCCGCGCCGCCTCCTGCCGCATGCGTGCATAATTGTTTGGCGAATGCAGAAGAGTCCCGCTCAGAAATCATCAGACTGAACGTTCTCCGGGGGAGTTTAGCGATTTGGAGCAAGTGGGACATGACCGGAACAATACAAACGGTCTAAAATAAGTGAAAGATGAACTGTTGTCTTTTTTTTCTTCTTCTTTCTAAGTTTCCTCCCCAATCTGCAGCATGTGCGGCTGAGTGGGCGCTGTGGGCCCTTTGTCGGGAGCCTTCCTGCTGCTGCGGAGGCCTCGAATAGAGTCGACTTGGAAGAAAAACAATAATGTAACTTTATGAACGCTTGAATCCGGTAATGGCTTCCGTCTGGCGCAGAGGGAGAAAGAGAAAGAGAGAGCGGGAAGCGCCAGCTGCGACTTTACCTGCAGCACTGTGGGAGTCACTTAGATAAACAGATGGAAGGAAAACAAAATGGGGAGTCAATACGACCAGGGTGGAGCTAATGAGACGTGTTTGAAGTGTTTGAAGTGTAACGCGGACATTAGTTTGTATTGTTGACGTTTAATGTAATAGAGAGAAACACGGAGCGAAGGAAGTAGCTGCGTTTCCGTTACAAATGTGCGCTAAACAGAAGTTTCGCATTAGTAGTGTAAACATAAGTGGCGTTTACATTAATAAGTTTGTTCACGCGATAAGTAATTAAAAATATATATGCTGCGCCATCATTCTCAAACTACTTCCTGTTCTCTTCTTCTTCGTGGTTTGCGCCTGTGACCAACAACATCCGGTTGTTGGTCATGTGACTCAAGCGTTTCCGTTGCAGTTTTAAATGAATTTCGATGCAGCAGAAAGAAAAAAAACAGCTCACCCTAGCGCCCAATATTTTTAAAGAAAAAGTTGCTGTTTGGTTTTTAAATTGCCGTGTTTTTATTAAGCAAACTTATTTTCAAAATGTCAAATTACTAAACTATGTGTTCATTGGAAACAGCTGACATTTTCAATAAACGAGAACCTGAAGACTGCAGCATGTACTAGTATCCAGCCTGTGAATAAACACCTGTGTTTGATGACGGGTGATTAAAACACACACGGTGGTGGCTGTATCATGCTGTGGGCTTGCTCTTCTTTGGCAGGAAAAGTCATGTCAGGCTTATTTGCATGTCACATTTCAGCAACAAAGCAGTTCAAAGTGCTTTGCATCATAAAAACATCATCAATCGTGAAACAAGTAATAAACACTACAGTTTGTCAGATGTAATTAAAACCATCAAGCGAGTTTAGATCAAATATTGATTAATGGTTCTTTTACTACTAATCAAATTCGAGAACATGATTCCCACAGCATGACGCAGCCACTCCTGAGTGTCATCAAGAAGATTTTGGGTTTAGGGTAGTTTGAGACTAATTAATCCTCTTCTGTCTGTTTTAAACTGAGGCATCAGAGTAAAGGGGGCTTCTTTAAATATTGATAATAAATATATATATAATTTTCTTTCCGCTTCACAATTACGCAGTCTGAATGAAATGTGCAGGCGTTTGTGGTTTTAGGGTGTGAATACTTTAGCAAGGCACTATAATGCTGTAAATCCTTCAGTCAAAAAAAAAAAAAGAGAAAAAAAGAAGGTGTAACTTTCAAATTGATTGTGCCAGGAAGTAAAAGGTCAAAGATCAAGAGCAGTGCAAACTCGTTCTCAGAAGAACCGATGTCAGACTCTGAACTTTGCACGTACAGTGATGGACGTATTTATTATCATGTGGTTGGGCTTTGAAGCTTTATCTTTGTTGAAGGTGCTGTGGAAATTTTCGCATGTGATGGAAGACCGCTCCGTGTCCGACCGGGTCGGCATGCGACGCATTCCGCCCGCTGTTCACCTCCACTAATGAGTGGCGTTTACTTGCACGATGTCACGACCCCGCTTCCAGAAACTTGTGAGGAAAACGTCTGAAAACGAGGCGAAGCAGTTGAAGTTGATCGCTGATCATGACAGGAAAATCGGGTCTGTTTCAAAGATTTTGACCTCATTCAGTGGGGAAGTCCCCTTTAAGCAGCGGTTTAAGAAGCTAATTGGGGCGAGGGCTCTGAAGTCCCAGCTTCAAACAGGGTTAGCCTGATGGACATGATACGATTGAGTAATGGTCAGTGAGGTTGGACTTGAGGTCTGGGATACAGATTCAGTTTAGAATGACTGAATGAAATGAGAATTCATCCGTCCATCAATTTGTTTTCTAATACACCACGACTTAAACACAGGGTTATAAATTTACAGGTATGAAAATGAGGGAACAAAATGAAAATGTGTTGGAAGAAGATGGGTGCATGAACTGTTGAGGTGAAGCCAAGTATGGGCTGTTGTAATCGAAAAAGTCACTAATTTTGTGGCACTACCGTACAAATCTTTGCTATATTTCTTCCTTTGTTTAAACCCCTTCCAAAAATCTACACAAAGAAAAAAGACAAGGAGAAAAATTACAATCAGACAGACTGGAGAAACATTTTTATTTTTATATTTTAAAGAACCTAAATGTCGCTGTTCATATTGATCGTGGACAATAGCTTGACATCAAGTCAGGCCAAGGCAGAAGTGTGGGAAAAAGTAAGAAATACTGCCACCTGCAGGCGGGAGTTGGCGGTCATGTAAGGTATTTGATTGAACAGAAATGCCAACATAGTGCTCTGAAAACGCTTTCTTGTGTTATTGCCTTTGGACAAGTCTATCTCTTCTCCACTCACTTCTAGAGTTCTTCAGGGCTTTGTTCTCGGCTTTTTGTCTTTCTCATTTCACAAGTTGTCTTTGAGGTCAAATGCTAGGGAAATAAAAACAAAAACGTCTTTGCTGATTATCTCCCCGTCTATCTGACTAGAGGGATGGATTAGATATTTTGAAAACGGGAATGTCGTACTTGTGAGTGGTAAATATTTCAATTTCAACAGATAACTCTCTTCCTTAGCTGATTAGCATTCCTGCTAACACCTAGTCAAATAAGTCCAAAAGCAAAGAGGGTGTTTATTATAAAATGCCAGTTTTACTTTCATAGTGGCTCACATGTAAGCGGCATTTATAAACACTTCCACAGCTGCCGCTTTTAGATTAAATTATTATTTCCATAGAAGTATGTGAGTGTTACTATGACGATCACTGTCAGTTGTAGCTTGTAACAATGACCTTCTCATTTAAAACAATACAAATTTTTTTGCCAAAATCAGAAAAATGACAAACATTGAGTGTCAAGGTCTAAGCAAACTCTGAGGAAACCTTCCTGCAGAGCAGCAGGGCTTCACCCATCTCTGCTCTGAAAGCACTCAGCCCTGTTTCTTGTCAGCTGCCTTTGCTTTTCAGAACGCCAGCGGCTCTTAATAATAAAGTCAAGTGGGACTCGAGTATTTTAAAACAATACAAAGATTTATGTTAATGCGACGTAAGGTCAAGAGCCTAAATTATGACGGAGCTTTAAGGTTTTCTGACCCGATCTTTTACGCTTTCCTAAGTGTTGCGGAAGTCGGAGGTGAAATGCCCGGCATGTTCTCGACACTTCCCCTGCTGTTTGCTCTTCCCCCCTATAGTAGTGTATGCTTTGCAGTCCGACGGTCCTGGCTGCTGTGGGATGGTTTACACATTTAGCGGAGTGTTTATGCGCTGCACATTCTTATGACTAGTTAGAGCAAAACATACTGCGAGGATGTGGATGAGGTGGATCAGTGGAAGTGTGATCAGACGCAGCTCAGTGCAGCCAGTCTGGAATCATCAGCACTGCAATGACCAAAAGTCTCCCTGTTTGTCTTTTTCTTACACTTTCCCAGTGACACAACAGACAGGGAACATGTGATCAATACTTCTTTACTTTTCCTGGTTTTCCGACTGTTTACATCCAACCTCTCTCTGTTGTACTCTTGACCTGTGCATAAAGTACTTGACCCTGATATAGCCAATTCCTGGCCTAAATTCTAACATAACCCAATTTATCACGCCATGCAAATGCAGGTTACGAGGATATATAGAATCTTGTTGAGAATTGGACTTGTTATGGGATGAATCCCTATTGAAAAAAACTCAGTTGCTCATGTTTAGGGAGTTGGCGAATGTGGCTTAGTTGTCCTCTTACAGCTGGAAGGTTGTAGGTTCATTTCCAGCTTTCTGCTGTGCCCTTGGGCAAAGCAGTTGACCCTGTATTGCCTACCTGGTGTGTGAGCATGGCTCCATTGTAAAGCGCTTTGAGTGGTCAGTTGTATGACTGGAAAGGAACTGCAGGATTTCAGTCCACCAACCATAAAGCAATCATAACTATGACTTTTAATCTACAGATGGTACAAAAGAATAGAAAAATCTAAATCTACTGACATATACGGTGGCCCTGAAGTTCAAACTACAGCAACAAATCACTGCACACAACTATAAAATTGAAAAACACATTAATAAAATTTAAGCGGCAGGTCCCAGTGGGAAACCAGAGATCGTTGATTGGACGATATCATTTTTAACAGACTGTGATTTCTTAATTTGTAGATGTTCATAAACATCAACTACAATTTATCTTAATTTGTAGTTGAGCAATGACTACAAATTAAGGATGTTGTGTTTCCCTAATTTGTTCATGATCTTAGCTAATGTTGTGTTTCTTAATATCTTGTGTTTTTCAATTTGTAGTTGTGTTAAGTGATTTGTTGATGTGGTTTGCACTTCAGGGCCACCGTAGATGTGCTATGCTTTTTAGCCCATCTAAAAATGACCCAATAAGAAAGGTGCTGTTTGTGGCCAGAAGTTTCCCGTTTTGCCCGTTCTCTCCTCCAACCTGCTGTCGTCTCACCCAGCTGACCCCTCACCGTGGCAACACCTGACATGACATATCGAAGGTATTTCAGTTTCCTTTGAGCTAAAGCACCGTGCTAACAGACTGCAGACGGACTCACATGCGGCCCACCAGGAAGTCCTACCTCATTATCTCCTCAGAAGGAGACACCTCGGAGTGACATATGCGTTAGACTGATGGACCCACCTTTGATATTTGAGCCGGCAGATGTTCAGATGACCCGCAGGCGCAACCTGCTGCTTTTAGATGCAGCAGGTTTCACGTGAAGCTCACCCCGCACAAATCCAATCCGCTACACTTGTCCGCACATTTGGTTTGACCTTAACGCTAACATAATACTAATCCCGGCTTCAGTGTCTACCTGGAGGGAAACAGAACAGAAAACTGGTGCGGTGGGTTGACCGGCTGATTTTAGTTTTTGTGGTAAAACGTCTGGTCTTTACAACGGCATGTTTAGGCTGTTGTAGATAGAAAAAAAAAGGAGCAAATTTCTGCCAAAAAACACTGACATTTTTGATTTTCATAAATTTTCTAGGAAAAACTTAGAAATGTCTTTGTTTGAAAAGTCACAAAATATTTGCGCAAAATAATTCAGAAATTTTGAGATTCATTTCAGAATTTATTTAGAAAGAACTTTGAAATTGGAAACTGTTTGAGGTAATACGCTGTTGTAGGTTTTGATCACCATGACGATGTCACTTAACATTAAATTAGATAAAGTTATGTCAATAAGTATTTACCTCTGGGTTTTTGTTGTTGTTTGTCTGTAACATTTAAATGTTTTAGCAGAGGCAAATTTGAATTTCGAGGATGGACTGTAATTTCCAAGCTGTGATTTTATTAAGTGAACAATGTTACCCACACTGACTTATTTCTATGTAATAATTAAAAAAAAAAGTAATCACTCCCTTAACCCGATACTTCATCACGGATCAGTAAATCTTTTACATCACATTTGGAGAAATTCTGACCCACTTTTCTTTGTAGAATTGTTTTATTCAGCCACATTGAAGGCCCTGTTTAAGCTAACTCCACTTGGTTTTATCCAGCCTGGACTTTGCCGCTGCAGAACCATTATGTAGCTTTTTGAGCCATTCAGAGATGAATCTATCGGTGTGCTCTGGATTATTGCTGCTGCAAAGCTTTTCTTCTTTTTCTTGGACTTAGGGACATGAGGTGTTGGTCAGGCCTTTTCTCCGTCAGGGTTTTCTGTTAGAGCAGTAATCATGGCTCCAGCAGTCACAGGACGTGAAGCAGTAAAGCTCCCCCACACCATCACACTGCCACTGCCGTGTCGGACTGTCAGTATGGTGTTTTTCTAAAGATCTGTGTTAGTTTGAAATCAGATCTAATGACATGAACATTTCAGAAGGTTTCTCTTATATGAATCCGCAGAATATTTTCCCAGAAGTCTTTGGTCAGAAAAGGAGAAAATCAAAGTTTGTCGTCAATTTGAGAGCTTTTCCACCAACGAGGTCTGCTAGTAGAGCCTGTTTTAACTGGTTTGCTTCACCACAACCTCAGATTCAAATCTGCTGATAATTTGTTACCCAATCGCTAGCTGTGTTTCCATTTATTGTATAATTGCACAATTTGACATTTGAAAATAATGTATTATTATTATTATTCTTATTATTCTTATTATTATGTATTATAATAATGAAAATAATAATTTGCCTCATTGAAACACGTCAAGCTGGCGTCAAACTTTTAGTTCTTCAATAAAAAGTTTCTGGGAATGTTTCTTTTGTGTATTTCGCAAAGCCGCAACGGAAACACATTTTTCCCATCATACGCGTCTCGTTATCAATCGGATGTTGCCGCTGGCGCAAACCACGAAGAAGACAGCGACAGGAAGTGGTTGGAGGATGATGGTTGTGGTGTGTTTTTAGTAACTTATCGCGTGAACAAACTTACTCTCGCCTGATTTTAATTCCATTCTTATGTAACAAAAACACACCAATCGTGAAATTGTGTTTTTTTTTTTTTTTCCAACATCAGCTGAACATTGACAGAGTTTTGCTGACATTTGTAACGGAATCACAGCTCCTTTGCTTCACCGTAGAACCTTAGAACCTCCCTTCTTGAGTTTCTCTGGATGTGCACACAGTGCGTCGCTTTTTTCGACCTTTTCTTAAACCTGCAGGTCTGGCAGTAATCAGGTCTCAGTGAGGCTGGGAAAATTCTGCTTTCTTCAAAAATAAAATGGACCAAAAACATTTAACAAAAACATGTTATTCAGGATTACTTCATCACCTAGAGATAATGTTGTACTCTTATAATATAAATAATCATTTGAAAACAGCTTTTTGTATTTACTCAAGTTGACCTTTGGTTTTAAAATTAATTTGATAATCAAAAACAAGACAAAAAAAAAAAAAAAAAAAAACCAAGAAGAATCTTCAAGGGTTGAGTTGTTTGCAGCACAAAATCTAAACTGTACCAGAAGCAGTTTAGATTTTGGTGAATTGGGACAAAACACAACTGTTTTTCCACATTACCAGCAGTCCAGTCCAGTGAAATTCAATTCAAGTGAACTTCTTAACATTTGTTTTACAAAAACATTGGAGACAAAAAGAACCCCGGGAGCTTAGACTGTCACTATGAGTGACTCTGAGATGGGTTTCATGTCTTCATGTCAAGATTTAACATCATTCTGACGATGGAGCAAGAAAAGGAAGTGAGTTTTATGGGATGCAGTCCGTCCCACACAGGGAGCCTTTGATCTAATGTATGTAACAGTGTGACTAGTTAAATCCGTGACACTGAAGGACTGTATACCTGCAGGTCCATCGTTGATTTCAACCAATAGTTTACAAATTTTCCAGCAATAACTCTTTTATATCTTTTATTATTATTATATTTTTTTTTACCCCAAACAAAACTTTGGGGAAGCCATTACAGCTACATGTTGTGTTTTTTTCCTGCCAAAAGAAAACACAACAGCATCGGTTTTGAGAGGATGTCGACAAGACGTCAAGTTAAAAATTTCTTCACTTTCTGAGTTTTACTTTGTTTCCTCTGAAAAGCAGAAACTTGACGGCATTAGTCAACGCAACTCGGTTGAACGTTGGAAACGATGCGACTTCCTGCAATGGAAGTAAATTGAATTGAATTGGAAGGGTAACACGTGGCTCTCATTTAATTTGCGCATTCTATGTCAATCGTAAATCTCACTTATCTGTGAAAATCTCTGGCTAAAATGAAACATGTCGCCTCTGAAAACATGTAGGACTTTTAAATGTGTCAGTTGTGTCATTTTTAGCTTTACTTTTCGAAATGCTGGTGCTGCTGATTGACATAAATGTCCTTCGGATCTGTTGATTGTTCATTATAGAATCTGTATTGACATATTCAGGGAATTACAACAGAGTGACTTAAATTTGAGAATTAGGTTTTGAACACACACGCGGAAGATGTGGAAATGCTATAGAGGCGTATTAAAATATTTTAAAAACTCACAGCTGAAGCTACATTTCAACTTCTCTCTGCAGCGCAGCTAGCTTGTGAAAGAAGTTAGAAATAAGTGGTTTTTCCAGAAATACAGTTGTTTATGCTCTGTGAACGTGGCATATTCAGCAGTTTTTAATGAATCTATGTCACAGTGACGACGCTTGAATTCAGCTAATGATAAACGTTTTCTCTTTGCCTAACACTTCTTAAGACAACTTAAAATGTTTTTTAATCACAAGTCAGTTGTGGCCAGGGCCATTGTCTAGCAGTAACTTCAACTGAAAATTTAGAAATTTGTTGCTCCTGCAAAAAAAACAAAAAAAAAACCTAAATTTATTCTCACTGTTTAACTGCACAGATGAATAACCAGCTAAAAGTCAAGTTCAAAACATAAACCTTAATATTGCTTTTACCATAAATTGTCATTCTTAGAATTTTTCAACATTTCTTTAACCCGAGGAGTTTGCCTTCCAGGTGTGTTGTTTTCTTTGCAGCCTCAACTTTTTGATGAGGTTTCATTAAGAGCAATACCGGAAATCCAGTCAAAGCATCAACCATTAACGAAATGACAAAGCATTTAGTCATTTGTATTTATTTTGGAAGAAATGCACAGGAAAGGCAATTAAACATCCTTTCCTCACCAGATTATTCTCCATATGACTCAAACAAATCCTTTCCCATCTTCTTCCTGTACGTGTTGAAGCTTAAACTCAGACGTGAAAATCTTGCAACTTAGTGGGTAAGAAGAGCTTACCCACTAAGCTCTTCTGAGGTTCCATTACAAATGTGCACAAAACTTTGTAAATATTTCCCCAATGTCAGAAAAAAAACACAATTTTGAAATTGCAGTGTTAGCAGTAAATAAGAAACGCCGTTAAAATCACACATGAATAAGTTGATAAGTCATTAAAAAACACAGCACCATCGTCCTCCAACTACTTCCTGTTGTCTTCTTTGTCGTTTCCGCCAGTAGTAACATCCTGTTGTTGACCGCCTGACTCATGTGATGTGATAAAAGTGTTTCCACTGTAGTTTTTCAAGATACTGAAGTTGCAGCTGGAAAACAACCTCATCCTAAACCTTTCCAATTTTTACTGAATTGATTTTTTTTTTTTTTTCAAAATTGACATGTCTCCATTAAGCAAATATTTTATTTCTGGAATTCCAATTTACGCATCTTTTATGATCAATAGAAAGGCAGCTTGTATCCCGACACTCACTGGCTTTTACACTTGTGATGACCTGAGATAATAATTATTCAGATGAACTCTGAACTCTGCATTGCAGCTCAAACATTTTCATGCAGCTCAATCTAATCATAAATCCTCAAATCAGACTCTTGTGAGACAAGTAGAGTCTTGTTTTTGGGAGCGCTTTACACTTCATAGCTTAGCGGGAAATATTTGCTGTCTAATTGCTTTATCCTGTATAAAAATGCACTAATGAAAGAAGTTTGCACACCAATTTTTAAAAAATTCCTATGTCTTAGTTAAGTGGTTCAGTTATTGGATTTACTTTCTCCACTTTGAGTTATTTGGGGAACTAGAAAGCAAAGCCGGTCCTATTTTGACTTTCTTGTTTGTACCTCGTTTGACAAAGACCAAATAAGGAGCTGCGTCTGCGGCCATGTGATATGGATTAGTGTTTGTAATGTGTTTGTTTCACTGAAACCTTTTAGGGTGGAGCAATGCACAGTCGCATGTAGTCTTCTTGTCCTTCGACGCCGTCTTGGATTATATTTCACTGTAACGTTTGAAGTTATTGTGCAGACTGGTGCGGTGAGCACTGTTCTCCAGTGATTCATTAAATGCTAAAAGCTGAAATGAATGCCCATTGGGGTTTTTTCCACTACTGTACAATACAAGCTCTGCTGTTGTAATTTTCCACACTCGTGCCAATTATTTTTTTTCTCCTAACTGCCTCTCCAGCCCCACCAAGCGCACTCCGCTTAGGTGGGCCTCCCATTTGAATGTCACATGAGTGACAGCAGAACGGTGTAAGTGAGGATGGGACACGAGAAAAGTGAATCAGGTTCAACTGAATCAGGTTCATCTTTGGCCCGACTAGTGAATACACTGCATTTTGTTTTATGGACAGAGAGAGGCTAATAAGAAAGAAGATTATAACATTTGGGTTTGTTGTAAATTGAATAAGGGATCATGTGGATGCAGCGTGATCTCAATGTTAGCTTTCATACATGCAAGCAAATCACAATAATTAAGAGAGGAGATTACGCAATCTCCTCTCTTGTTTGCACAATTACAAATATGGATGTTTTTACATTAATTGTAAATTAATTGTATCAGGATTGTTTTCGTTCTGATACTCAGTATGTGTCCACGTCATCTTGGACACATACTGAGTGTTCCTTGTGAACACTACTCCTTGTGTTCACAAGGAGTAGTATTTTTAAGTGCTAGGCTAATGCTAGCATTGTTTCTTTGCATTTTGATAGGACTTGTTGATAATTCAGCTAACATGAGATGAACTCTGAAAGCAGTTCTGTCGGACGCCGCCAGCTGTTTCAGCGCAGCGTGCAAATCATGTCACATGCGATCATGTGATTTTGATTTTATTTTTTAATGTATTGTTTGTATTGTGGTAAACTTTTGTGCTTTATGGCTTTTTATTCTTTTTGAGTTTGTAAATTGATGTGTTCTTTTTATATAAAAAAATGCTTTTTGTTTATCATTATTTTTATTTTCTTATTTTGTAAGAATGTAAATTTATCTTTATATTGATTGTACCTTGAGGGCCTGCAGATGAAAGCTAGTCTTCATGGCTAACTCTGGCATATTATGTGTCATTCATTGTCCCTTTTTGAAAGGGAAAACAAAGATTTGATAGATAAGCAAATTCATATGAATGACCTAGACTAGTTTTACAAGAACGGCATGCAAAGCTAGATCATAATTTTATTATATTTTGCGCACTCTTTATAGCTCCATGAATTACTGACAAATTCACAGACAGGCTTCAATAATGTCTTGTATTGTCAGTCTAGGTTGTTGTCTTGTTTGAAGAAATGTGGTGCATCCTTTGCTTGAGGGAGGATTGTAAACTTTGTGCCATCTATACTGCATTGGCACATCATGCAGTTGACTCATTTGCTCTTGAACAGAATTTAACAGTAATATGCCAAACGTGTGCGTCTTCAGATTTGCCTTTAGTGTTTACGTAACATTCTGTTTGATTTTATGGATCTTGTCTAACTTGCTTGTTTGCCCCGGGGGCGGTGGAGGAGGTGGGGGCTGTAACCCGCTCTGCCTCCATTAACCCCTATTGCAAGTTGGCACGAGAGACAGCAGGATTTTCTAGAGATTAGCAAGATCACAATCACAAGAGAATACAGATTGAGTTGTGCGTAAGACTACAATCCTCCTTAGTCGGTGGTGGAGTGTGGCCTCGTCCCAGATCTGCTATGTAAATTAGTCAGGACCTTCAGTGGCCACAGACTCTGCTGGGTCTCCAAACGTCAGACCATCTACCAAACATCAGGTTCTGGTGGACTCTTTGTTTCTCTTTGCAGAAATCGATCTTGCAACGCGGCGTACCAGAAGACGTCACTCTGACGGATTATGTTGTTGCTTAGTTCGGAAAGATAAACAGGAAGAAACTGTGTGTAGCATGCAAATTTAGGGTGTGTTGCTGGCATTGCCTTGATTCTTGAGCAGTTATTCACTGAACAGGTAGCCACAGAGCTCCTTCGTGACTGAACCGATCATGGACATGGACATATGTTCTACAAACCAAATGCCATGAGATGGATTACAGACGGAGTTCCACACATTCCACATTTCTGATTGTGTAGAAAAACTTTCATTATCAATGAAAAAGTAGACCTACTGTTCTGACAGACGAGACATTTCCTGTTTATGACAATGAGCCATAGAGAAACTTCTTTAGTTAAGAGTAATATTGTCAATATCCACGGCTTGTAACAATGCAAAAAATCCTAATGTAAGCTCAGTTTTCTCAAGAAGTAGCAATATATATCAATCAAGAACTCTAGTTTACCATCATTCAAGTCAAACATAGTGGTGTTTTTTGGTTTTACAGCCTTTTGTGAGTGGTGTGTGTGCGTCCAGGATGGTGGAATTCTCCACACACACACACACACACGAGCCAAAGCCTCTGCTGAGCCCTGCAGTCTATTCCTGCTTCAGTGATTGTATTAGGCTTGATGCTGGATTAGCTCCCCTGATCTCTTTGTCTGATTTTGTTTGGTAAACTATTACTGCTCTGTCCCTCTTCTACCTCGCACAACCTTTGCTGGCAATCCATTTACCCCATCTTACCGAGTTTGCAGATAGGACATTCCCTGATCGTCAAACTTGCTCCTGAGCTCCGTGTTTGTTTGCGCTCCCACCAGGAGGCTCGGCTGGAAAGGGACATTGGGGGGATTGTGGGACGTAGTCTAAGATTTGTCTAGATGTGACTGCAAATCAAAGGGGTTGAGAAACATCAAAAGAAGCAGAAGATCCATTTCAAAAAGAGGCCAGCCAGAATGGGAGACTCTTACCACTGATCAGTGTAGGTGTGTGGGGTGTCAGTCATGGTGCTCTCTGTCAGATGTAGAGTACAAAGAGAACCACATCAAGGTAACACAGGCCTCCTCTCCTTTGTACCTAAAGAAACCCAGGCGGAAACGTTACCCCAACCAGCCATACTGCTTCTGTCCGGCCTGTTTAGAGAAGAAAAACGTGGATTAAGGGCCTTCGCTTTTCTGTTACTTCCTTTCTTTCACCCAAGGACTAAACCAATAACCACCGTGTTTGCTTATCCAATAGACCAAACTGTGGCAATCACTCTCAGCTTGAGTGCGAACAGACTCCCAGCTCGCATCGCCACACAAACAATCCCGCAGCTGCTTTCACTTCTGAGATCGCCATCTCTGTTTGAAGTGTGACAGTTGAAATATGTTTTCTCCTGCGCTGTGCTCTGTTATGATGGTCGCTTTCACACTGTCGAGGGGTAGTAACCTATTCCTGATTCTCTCTGTAGCACATGTAAGCTGTGCGCTTGGGAAAAAAACTCCTTAAGAAACGGGGATCAGTGTCCAACTTGGCAGCACTGACAAAGTGGGAATTCCAGATCCGGAGCTTCAGAAGAGACAGTTGGAAAGTGACAGTCAAGGATCCAGATGCTGTTAGAACAGAAAGTAGTTGCAAAACTATTCATACCCCTGAAGATTTTTTGGGGGGTAGTTTGAGGGATTCGCATTTTGCCCTGGAACTTTACAAACTTCTCTGTGTTTTAATTAGTTTGAGACCTACGTCAAGTAATCCCTTCAGCTTTTACTGAAATTTCAGCAGCAGTTCTGTTTCTGTTGTTACCAGCTTTGCAAATCTAGATCCTGAAATTTTTTCCCCCAGCTGTCTGCGCAGAATAGCTCAAGTTCAGACAACATCAGCAGGAATGTTTGGGGTTGTTTTGCAACTGGAAGGTGAATATCTGCCCTAGGCTCAATTCTTCAACCTCTAACAGGTTTTCCTTCTGTCTTCCCAGGTTTTGGTTTCATCCATCCTCCGATTATCTCTGACCGGCTCCGAATTTTCCTGACAAATCGGCGTTATCTAAGAAAAAAAAAAGTGACTAAACTCTCTTGCGCTATTAGCTAACCAGCATGTCTGGTTCTGTGACAGATGGATTTTGTATTCATGGTTTTGCTTCACTTGGCCACTTAAAAGCAACTGTCACTGCTAATGAACACAAACCTGAAGCTGGGAGTGTTTCTTCCAGAATGACAGTCTTAATCCATGGAGCATAAAAGATCAGAAAATGATTTAACTTGTACGAGGGATGATGCGGCGTTCTGCACAATGACGATATTATCTAACCTGAATAAGTGACTGAGGTTCGAGGTTTTCGGACCGACTCGGTTTGTAGATGGAACACACAACATCTGCGTTTCTACACAGATGTGGTACCAAAATTGTCCCAAAACTGATTGACTGATTGAGAATGGACTTTTACAAGAAAGAGCTTTTCTGTGTCTTAATATAAAGAGAGACCATCTTAACCACGTATCATTACATCACAATATTGATTTTCAGATTATAGTTTTGCTATTTGCTGATCACCTGTTATATAAAAAAAGACAGTTATCTTCATTTAATACTAAAGTTTTCAAGTGATTTCCAAAGCATGTAGGATACATCATCGATTGATGATATGATGTGACACCTACTGGCCAGTTTGGGTACTACAGTGACTACTACAACCATTCTTCTACAATTGGCATTACTGTAAAGCAGCAAACTGCAGGCAAGCTACTCTAACAGATAATCTGAGTGTTGGTAAAAATACAACGTTGTGCACAATAGCTGATATCTAGTGTGTTATTCAAAATCTAAATAACAGTACAGGTTATAAATAGTTATTATACTTGTTATCATTAGTAATTGAGCCATTTCATCAGCAGCAATTTCAGATTTTTGTTCAAAGAAAGGGTCACAAAGCTGTGGATGAACCAATATGAACATTTGGGTCAACACAGTGGAAAGAAAACAACCTTTTTTTTTCTTGCTGTCCAACACTAAATCAGACTAAACGTTTCCTGTTTCAGTTCAGCTTGGATTATTATTATTTGTTAATTACCAGAGTAATGAAAGAGTAATACAGAAACTTTAGAGAATTTTCTTTAAGTTTCCTTAAACTCAGAAGTTTACACACGTCTGTATATTTGTCAGAATTGCCTTTAAAACGTATCGTCCAGCTCAGATGTTTTGCGTTTCCTTTCCTTGCGTCTTTTTTTTTTCTTACTGTAGTTTGCTGGAATTTTGTCTCATTCCTCAAGACAGAACTGCTTTAACTGAGTCAGCTTCTCGCCCTGACATCAGAAACATTGACTCTATTGTCCTAAAACCTTTTTGTCGTTCATTTGGCTGTATGTTCTGGGGATAGAAGACACATTTGCACCAAAGCTTTACATTTCAGATGTTTTGAGATGCTACTTTGATATTTCAATATGTTTTTTTTTTTATTTGTCATGACTCCTACTACTTTGTGAAGTGGATGCTCCTATTGCAGAAAAACACCCACACAGCATGATACTCCCACCCTGTTCGTCAGCAGGCTTTGGCCACGGAACTGTTTCATAAGAACCCAGTCTAATTCTTATTGTTGAATCAGGAACACAAACTTTTACCTCCTGTCTGAGTCGTTGATGCAGTCTTGGAATAATTCTGGTAGGCTGGAATCTCCTTTTTCTTTATGACTGTCTGACTTTAAAGAAAGTATTAAGAATTATCTTCAAAAAAATTCTATTATTATTATTATTATTGTGGTATTTACCAAATAGAAAGATTTTTTGTTAAATTGAGACAGACATAGGACATAAAATGTTCAATGTCAGAGAAATAGAAATAAATGCGTGTCTTATACTGCATTAAAAATGACTACAACTGAACATGGTGGACTTTTGTGAACGTTATGCGTAGAGCAGTATGTTTTTTTTAATGCTGTCGGTTTATGTTTCTTATTAGGAAGTGAAATCGTTCAACTCCACTGGCAGCTTCAGATTTTTTCAAAGTAAAAATGTGATTTATAAGCTCACATTATAAATCACTAGGAGAGAAAAAAGTAGTGTGACACCCATTAATCTTGTCTGAAACATTTACAGTATGAATATGTGCTCATTTATTCTAGCTTAGCATTGGTTTCTGTTAATGGGTGAACCTGCTGATGGACAGAAAGCAGCTATAAAGTCCAAATTCTGGCCAAAACACAGACATTCCCATAAACTCACTGTTGCACAACCTAATGTTTGAAAGCAACGGTTGATGCAATTCTCCATTAAATTGTCCACTTCTGTAACTTCGGTGCCATGTTTGTCATCGTCTCTGGTTAAAAATGACACTGTAACTGAATCAGTATGAGTCTCATTACGGTTTGCAGCGTTTAGAGTCAACAGGAAATTCGTCTTCTGCCGCCTTTTAGAAGTCAGACCACTCTTACTTGCGCTACAAGATGTGAGCTTTGACATACGTGAAGGAAATGTACCTGTAGGTGTGTGTGGACGGATGAACATTCCGTCCTCACGCGTTACACTTTGACCTCCACCTTCTCAGAAATGTTCCTTTGCTTAAGCTATGGATTCACTTTCTCCCCTCCGTCTCTGGGGCGCACAAAAACACTCACCACAACAAAGCCACTTTCTTTCTGCGTCAACACATGCACGGGCACAAACCCGTTTCTTCTTTTTTTTTTCTGGGGAGATAATCAGCCGTGAATGCCGATGAGTCACCTGGCTCAGGGCTGCGAAACATTCAGAGGGTAATTCACTGTTATGACTGGAATTCTGCCCTTCCCTGCACTCACCCTGACATCCTCTGGGGTTCAACGACGGGGTGGTGAGAGGTGGAGGTGGCAGGGTGAGCTACACGCCTTAGCCGGCTCATCCATGTACATTTAGGGGCGTCGGATTCGCTCGGATGAAACGTGTTATCAATTACAGATGCGGGGTTCAAATTTTGCCAATGAAATACTGTAATTTTTATTGAGGCTCTGATGGGAAAACTTACATTTTCAAATCAGTATGAGACTCATTATGGTCTCGTGTGTATGAAAATCGATTCATACAGATGGCTGACGTTTTGGACACCCTGTGAAATAATTTCTCTCATCTGAAACAAAAATATCCGCTCAGCTTTAGTTGAGCCTTTACTGAGAAAATGGATTTTGAATAGTAAATTAATTTTAATGTTCTAACTAAGATTACCACTGTGGCAACTCTGGCAGTTTGACGTCTGTGTCGAAGTTTTTGACATCGACTTCTCAAATTCTTCAAGTATTTTGCGCGTATTCATGCTCTTATTTTGAAGTAAAAGAAGGCCGTTTCTCTCTTTTTTCCCCTCCATTACTTGAGGAAATAACATTTAATAATTTATTAATATGAATACAATACCTAGGGGCATGATAGAACATGTACATTATGTCAAAATTCATTTTTAATCAAGATTTGTAGTTTTTCAGGGGCAAATGTAATTTTTATTCAAGTTATCACTTTAGCATAGTGATAACTTACCGTGTTGGTGTAGTGGTGTGTGTGTGTGTGTGTGTGTGTTATGCAGTTGACTCTACCAAAACAAATATACCAACTGATTAAGAAAGTCATCTCAGCCTGTTAAGACTCCCAGCTCTACTCTATGCAAAGCAGAACTGCTGAAAAAAGATAATATTCTGTGCAACTGATATGTTTATTTAAAAAGTAATAGTAAATTATGTTGGTGTTCCAGCTATATTTTTGCTAAAGACTAGAATAAAAATGTTAAAAACAAATATAGTTATGTAACTGTAATAATCCATTTTGCCCCCTTTTAGGTTTAGTTTCTGTTATGGACACGTTGCAACGTGACATCACACACACAAGATCCCACCAGTGACCATCATTGGTTTTAGCTGGGAAGTTGTCAACTTAACACACTAAATCTTAAATGTGTGTGTGATATGAAAAAGGAAGGCAATGTTTTGCTACGGTCAACACCGTAACTAGATAACAAGGTTCCAGGGTATCACGTTTCACAGGTCAGTAAAAAGTATTAATAAAAAAATGACGAGGGAGATTGGTCAGTTATGCTAGCTTGACTTTGACAACCTTAAGATGTAGATGTGCTGCAGAATTTGGTGTTTTGGTTCACTTGGAAAAAAAAAAAAAAAAGGCGACCATAGTAAATGAAACATTGACCACCATATTTGATGTGTATGATTTTGGTGATGGCTCTCATCAAAATATAATGTTTGTTCAAATATTTTTTTTTTATATAACTTTGTAATGTTGTATTTTTGTTATATAAAGCACAATTAACTGCCTTAGTGCTGACATGTGCTATATGAATTGATCTCTCTGACTAGAAATCAACAGAGGAGGTGTTTTAAATGAGCCAATCAGCCACTGCTGTGTTCAAACATCACTTATTAAAAATTGCAAAACAAACATCGAGCCCGAAACTTGATATCACAACGGGCAGAATGTTCCGCTCTTTGAGTGGGAATTGTTTGCGTGTTTTTTGGTGTCTAATTTTCATGCGTTAGTGGAGCTGTTGTCAGTCGGTTGCTATGGCAACGAGTCTGTCTGTGTGTGTGTAGCGTAGCTGACACACAGAGCGAGAAATAAGAAGGTTATGAATGGTTTTGAGTTGTTTGGCATATTCTTTTTTGCAGAAGTGTTTTTACTGCAGCCTCATTTGTTTTGCCAGGTTGTTCTGCTGCAAACCAGTTTTCTGTATTGATGGACAAAAAAAGACATTTTCCAGTAATATATGAATGTGGCTACTTGTAAATAACTTCCAAATTACACGGGACCATCAGGGGTACTGCCAATTTTTTAATTACACGTGGATAGATGATTAGAGTTATCATATATCATATCATCATACAATGTTTCACAGGGTTTTTAATTATTTATTTTTTTATTTTTATATTCTGTCTGTGTTGGAAGAATTAATATTTGTGGGGGCATATGCTTGGCTGGAGATCACGCTGCAGACTGACCTGGATGTGGCTTGTATGTGCAGAAACATCTGGAGTCAATCGGACAGCAGGGATGGGGCTCAGACACTGCAGGGTGAAAATCCCTCTGGAGGATTTGCCGGGTTTGGCACGCTGCTTCACAGCACTAAGCCTGTCACTAAACAATCCCGACTGCGGGTGGGCGGGTGGACGGGCAGGTGGGGGTTGTAACCGGGTTCTCCGTGGCAACGCCATCATCCCTCTAACGGCCTCGGAATGGTACAGCTGTGGTTTTCCTGATGCAACAACTTCCAGTGGAGACCCCCAGTCTCCCCAACCCCCCCCCCAAGGAAAGTTAAACTCCAACGAGAGGGTCAGAGCTGTGTGTCTGTATAATGTTAATGTTTGATGATAATTAATATTGACTAGGGCTGTACAGAACACACCTGGGTTTTATTACTGGTCTAATATCTATTTTGGGTTCAGAAGTTTGAAATGTGACACTTTTACAATATTGCCTCAGTTGGGTAAGACCAGCCATTTCTACCATCGGCTCTTTATGTGTGCTATGATGGCTACTAACTTATTTCTCGGCAGCAATGCTTTGTAACATGTAATTGACTCCAAATCGAAGCATATGCGACTTTGTCTGCCAATCCAGCCTCATCAAGAGGTTTCTAATACCAAGGTTTTCTAATAGGCAGCCAAACATGTCTATAAGAGTTACTATCAGTCGTTCACCTATGTTAAGTTTATGAGAGTCTGTCATTTCTATTGAAATCACAGTTCATCTATATTTAGCTATACTTCAGCTAAAACCTGTAGGTTCTTAGATTCAAAATATTTAACTGAATTACTCATTTAAATAATTCAAATCACATTTTGAAGTTCAATCCGATTTATTTTAGTAACATTTATTTCAGTTCAGTAGTCAGACTCAGTTCAGGTTTGCTCAGTCTATTACATAAATCTAATCCGTTGTAATACAGAAAGATTTCCAACAGCTTCAGACCAGGAATGTCACGATAATTATTTTTTTGTTCCTAATACTGATCTAAGTCACTTAATACCCTCGTGAGTTTAGTCCTACCTATAAAGCTTAAATAAGGAAGTTAAGCTAAACTTAAGCCTAAGAAAGCAAAACAATGTGTTATCTTAACTTACCTACCTTAGATGTTCTAAGAATACTTCACCGAAAACATGCATAGCTTTAAAATTTGTCCTCGCAGACACATCAGACTTGACTCGTACAGTTACAGTATTCTTTACATAAACATCTCACTCCCGGTGATTACGTTGGCTGTTGTCGGAATGTCAAGCCTCTGTTTTGATAGAACTCCTTGATAACAGAAAATCTGGGTTCTCGCAAAAATTAAGATGTTGCTGAAATCCATTTAGGTTTTGTTTTTTTGTTGTTGCATTTTTTTTTTGTCTAAAGGTCTATCCTACTCATGAAGTCAGGATTTTCAGTAGATTCAACTTTTTCTTATTTACGATGATGTTATACAGTAGTTTTCTGAAGCTGAAGACTAGCATTAGCATGTTCACGTTCTGATTTTGATAGGAATTGTTGATAATTCAGAACTTAACTTATCTCTATTATTTTCAAACAAAACTTCTTCCAAAAGTTGATCTGCTTCACCTTCATGGTTGTGAGGACCCAGACTTTCAGATCAGTACAATAATCTGTCTCAATACTGTTGAGACCATGAATTTAAGTGTAATTTGGGGTTTCCAAATAAAATAAAAGAAGGACATTAAATATTGACTCCGTGAGCATCAAGAGTAAACTTGTAACTTCAGCAGCATTTGGAAATGTGGCTACCATGTTCCCTGTAAGAAGTGACATACAGTTGGGGATGTAAGACTTTGAATTTAAATTCTATTGATTTGCCTTTTTTTTTTCTTTTTTTTAAGCACTGATGAGTCAACTAAGGCAGAATCTTAATAAAATATAGTTCCTTTGTTGAATCCCTGGTTAGGACTTGCTTCTGCTTTGAACGCAGTCATCCATCGCTAATTTGTTTGGGGCGACTGCCTTTACATGTTTAGGATGAACAACCAAAAGCTAAGATACATAGTTAAGTCAAGTTTGAACACGACAAAAAATAAGTCAAATAACAGATGGTAAAATCCAACAGAAAGATAGATTTGTTCTGAAAAAACCCCCCGAAAAAAACAAACAAACTGCAAGTCAATCAATCTATGACTAGAGAGAAAGGTAAAGGTTTGTCTTCATATTCACCGCTGCCATACTCTCCATTTACTGAGTTTAATAAACAGCTGGTTTTTAATTTAAAGCTGCATCTGGAGAAGCTGACCAAGCTGGCTGCCTTTAGTTCAGAGGTTAAACAGTGATGTGTCGGTCACAATCCGTTCAATCCCAACATCTCAAAGTCCTTTAATCCTCTTCCACACTTCCTTCTGGAAACATTCAAATTATTCTTTAATGCCATTATCAGGAGATGACCAATTATTCATCTCTTTATCTTAACCAATTAAAGCGCGTTTTGTTGTGACAAGTGCTTCTATTTCAGGTGAGCTTAGGTGTAATCAAAGGAACAAGAAACTAATCTTTGAGTTTCAAATATACAACACTGAAACACACTTGGCCTAATTGTCTTTAAGGAGCTGAGGATTGCTGGTTGATTGGTTATCTGACGGTTGGTTGACTAGTTGCTTGATTGTTGGTTCTTTGACTTCTTGGCTGGCTGGTTGGCTGATTAGATGGTTAAGCGTTTTATTGGTTGTCCAGTTTGTTTGGTTAGTTTTGTGGCTCATTGATTAGATTGTTGGACCTTTAACTAGTTGGACGGTTTAATTGATGGATGATACGGTTTTGAACTGAACATTTCAGCAAATAACCCAGAAAAATCACCAGGATGCTGAAAATTCAGTTAATCTTTTTGCTGCAAGTTGCAAGCTTTATATGAACGTTGTAATTAAACCGTCCCGTCAGCCCTTCACTGCCAAAAGATATATAACCTAATAGTCTAGACCACAACTTTCTGAGGGCTGTTAGGGCCTACAATAGCCATACTTCACACAGATAAAGTACTACAAGCAAACCTTCGTCTAGCTTTATGATTCAGCAGTAAGAACAAGCCTGCATGGAGGAATTATTATTATTATTTTATTTTTTGAAGACTCTGATTCTTTTTGTTGCCAAAGAAAATCCTCTTATTAGGAATGTCCAGAGGCATGGTTTACAGTATTTCTACAGTGACTCTGTGATATTCCTCCAGCAGCCTGTGGTGAAGTAACTACAATTGGCTTTGACGATGTTGCCTCTTTATGCCAGATTTATGCCAGAATGCTGTGATCCACCTTGTAAAATTAGACTGATGTATGCCAACTCGCTCCCGTTACTGCCAATAAACTGACTTCCTTCATGTTAAGATCCACATTTTACCGGGGCAATCAGAAGTAAGTAGGTTTTTTTGTTTTTGTTGAATCGGCTATAGTTTGTGGCTTTATTTGAATGTCAGAAAATCCAATATCTTTGGTTATACTTCCACGGTAGCTGTTCTAACATGGTATGCAACGTTCTTGATAGTCGGTGGTCTGTGTTTCATGAGCCAATAAAAATGGTAATGATCTATTTGGTAATGACGTCTTCTTCACGGGACGAGACGATGCATGTTTTGTTGGGTTTAAGACACTGAGAAACGATTTTACCCATATTTATGGGAACATTTTGTTTTAACAAATAGGTTTTATATTACAAACTGCTTGAAAGACAATACGGGTGTGGAACAACCTGTTTCAGAGATTGAGGTTGTTATGCATATTTTATATGAAATTCGTGCAATGAACTTAGCGCTGCTTCCAAAAGCTAAATATAAAGCTTCATAAATCTCTAACTGTGTTTAAAAGAATAAGCATAAACTTGTCACAGTAGATACTTTAGATTTTGAATTAGAGAAAACAGAAAAAGAACTTCTGTTTTCCTAGAAGCTAGCTGTTCGCTGCTAACAATGCAAATTCTTAGTTAATTCTAACTAGCTAAGAATTAGCATTTTTAGCTGATGCTTAGCTAATTCTAAGGTGAGAATGAGCTATTTTTGCTTGTAGGAATTAGCATTTTTAGCAGCCAACAGTTAGCTAGTCAGGGTTCTATCTTGTCCACCTCTGACCTTTCCTTCTTTGTCTTTACAGAACTCAAATAGATTCTACATAAGGTATTTAAAAGTTGAATAAAAACTTCTTCAGTTTGCTTTTTATCAGATTTTAGATCATTTTGAGCCACCACCAATATCATCATGGCATCAGAAGAACTTACTCGTAGAACATGTGCTATGTTGGAATGATTTTTTGCAGAGCAGATACAGATTACACACACATTTGAAAATATCAACTTTTGCATCTTTAACAGGATAATATCATACCAGTCCCTTCAACTCTTAATGACTGGGCAGATGACCTGACGGAAGTGACTGATTGTGTTTACTGGCTTATTTATCTGGCTTGTCAACGAGTCCAACTACGAAACTGGTTTCTCAGAACCAGATGTTTCTTCTGGTCAATCGTAGCCCAATGTAAGGGTCAAGGATTTCCATCCTGACAGAGCTTTAGCTTACCAGCATACGGATCACACCTTCTGGGCTTTCAGTGGTTGCTTCACGTTTACGTTCTTCATCTGTGTTTCGCTTCATTCCGATTCCAACGTAAATCGATAGAAGTGAATCTACCGAGAACAGAAGTAATCCGTCTTTAACCAGCAACAGCTGAGGCAGCGGGTTGGGCTTCGTCCGATTGAAGGCGCTGCCGCAGAAAGTAGGCATGTTTAGACATGTTCAAACTTTGAAAGGATGTTCAACTTTACATAAATTGTAGCGCAAACATACATTTTGAAAAAAAAAAAAAAAAAAGAAGAAGCACTTGTTTAGCAGTCACAATGAGCTTTAACTTTTCCAAAAAGAAAATGTTATAATGATGGGGTCAATTTCAGTGAACCGTTATGTATCCCAGCACATATTGTGTTGAGATATAATTTAGTTTGGTCAGATCGGTGTTTGTCATACGGTTGATAGCCGTCTGCCATGGATCTCCTGAGAGAATCAGTGAAAACAGGGAACACCTGTTTGGGGAAACAGTGAAGTAACCAGGAGAGGTTTCATTTTTTATTTAATGCTCTGATCTGGCTTTGACTAGATGTTTTTTGTAATAAATGCAGTGCAGCACATTGGCTCACTTGTTGAACCTATACTGGGTTATGCATGCATTACAGGCCTTTGTGTGCTCAGTTCTTGCTTTGCAGCTGATTCTCCATGGATCACATCGTGAAACATCATGTTGAATGTATGCGTCTGGCTGTGTTTCCATTAACTCTAAAATTTCACAAATTGAAATTACGAAAATAAATTTGCTTAATGAAAACATGCCAACTTCTAAAAAAAAAAAAAAAAACCCTCATGTTTTCTGATAAAGAGGTGTTGCACTAGGATGGGGTTTTTCAACCATATCTAGATGGAACGTACTTGGTCATACTCTTGCTTTTATAACCTTGTATTAAGCTGTTTTGATATTTGGACAGTATCAATTTGAACATATAGAGACTAGCTGCGTTTCCATTAAATATAGAAGTGCGCAAATTGAAATTCTAAAAATAAATTTGCTTAATGGAAACAGCAGTTTTGGAAAAAATTTTAAATTGAAAAAAAAATGACGATATATGTGGCAAAACTGCAGTGGAAACCCTTTTTCCGCATCAGAGGAATCACGTGATCAACAGGCGGATATTACTACTGGCAGAAACTTCTGCTGCAAGGAGAGAGCATGTGAAAGGTACACTGGCTTCTCTGGAGGAGTGGTGGTTCATTCTGTAGGATCCAGCTAACATTTAAGAGCTACACATAAGCATCCCGGAATCACACACAGATTGTTGACTTGATGCGACTTGTGTTGCCACCGGCGCTACAGGATCCGGTAAATTTTGTATCTACGACAGCAACCGCAGGAATTTGCAAAATGTTTCACAGTGTGTTAACAATTTACTTGGGAGGAAAAACCCCACGTTTGCTGAATGAAACCACAAGACCGGACATTTAGGGTTTAACTGGTGTAAGTGAACTGGCTGCAGAAGTAAAAGTTGTGCGACCCGCTTCAGGTTGCTCGGTTGATGGATTCTTCCACCTGAATTGTTAGTCTCTGCAGCTCCTCCAGAGTTACCATGGCAAATTTGGTAGTTACCCTGATTAATGCTCTGCCAGCCTATGTTGGTAAGGTTGTAGTTTACTATCGTCCCATTTTGAGCAAAAGGATTGAACAGTGTTATGTGACAAGTTTAAAGCTTTGTAAGTAAACATTAACAACATTTTACCAAGTAACAGAAAATGCCCAACAACAGTACAGTTATGTAAAGTCTACCTTTTCTTAGCTATTCATCATGTTACAATGTTATTCCCTCATCAAAAGGGTTAATAGAGGAGCCATGTTGTGATGACTTTCAAAAAGAGCAGGAGCTTCTTAAAGAGACAGAGGAACTGAAACACTGAAAACAGTGTTTTCAGTGTTTCAGCAAAAATAATGTCACTCTCAAGATGAGTTGCACACGAACACACCGCTGAGAAAGTGTTAACTTGTGATCCACATCGTCCAACAACGCTTCGAGGTAATTGCGTGTTTATTTTATGGCACGCTCCACTGGCGTTCTCCACAGAACGTTTTGGCACATGCTATACAACTCACCATATCAATGTTTGATTTGGTACCCGAATTATGTCACCTCTTATTATCCAAGGCAGCGCGGTGACGAGGCCGGTGCAACACCTCAGGAAACCTGAGTGTTTCTGCCAACACGTTGCCACCTTAAGGGTGATTATCTGCATCAATCCTATCAATTAGGTGTTAAAAGCTCGCATGGTGTGAAGCTACAACATTAGCCTCTAACCTATTACATGCCTGACACAATGTTGCTACAGCACCACATGCTCTTCTCTCTTAGAAACCTGCCCTTCATCTCACAGGTGTGTGTGTGTGTGTATGCGGCCTGGTGTGTGTAGGGGTTAGTTGAGGCCTTACCATTAAATGACCACAGCAAAGCTTTGAATGCAGTTAGAAATCCTGGCGTCAGCGTTAAGTCTCACCTCCATTTAGAGAACTAACTACAGGTGGAACCGTTCTTAGAGTTGCTAGGGGAAACCAGTGAGGCATGTTGGAGGTGTGAGGGGAGGGAAATCTAATTTGCTCAGATTAAAGACTAAAGTTCTGCTAATCAATAGCCTTCTGCTTTAAGTTTGGGTTTTACAACCTGTGAGTACCACAAAGTTGATGTCAAAGTTATTATAGTTAACTAAAATTAATGAAAACTGGAATTTCCATTAATAAACTGTAATTAGTTGGGAGAAACTATACCAAATAGTATTAAACGGTGCACACATAAATCGGTCCTTTGTAATTTTAGTGCAGCTTTACTTAAACTCATGTTACCGACGCTGATTATCTCACCTCAGCATTTTTATTCTACACAATGAACTATTTTCTTCTTAGTCCAGCTGTCAGCTCTCTAAACAGTTAAGTACATTTTTAAGAAAACTGAACTTTATCCCCAGATAAAGTGGAATAGAAAAGAAAAATTATGACTGTATCCCTCAGAATACTAGACTTAATGACTAGCTGGTTCCTGGTGAGGTTGAGTATTCTTCTTCTTTAAATCTGTGTACATACAGATACACCAACATATGTATCAATCAATCAAAATTTTCCAGTCATCTAAATTGATGCGTTTTCTATGGTAGGTACTTCCATACGGTGAGCATCGTACCTACAGCAAACGGCGGTTAACTGTTTGGTATTTTCTCATTACAGTTTTGGCCGTTGTCCTGATCTAAATCTTCTTAGTTGTTTCTCTAGTTGTTTTAAAACCAGGCAGTACAATTTGTGGCTCAATTTTATTTTTTTTTCCCAAGCTACAAAAATCGTTGAAAATTGAAAAATGGCAATGAAGATCTTTGAGTTGTATTGGCTGTAGGTGTTCGTTGGTAAGAAGTGTCACTTTTGTAAGTGTGGAAGGGAATTGAAGAAACATACGGAAGCACTTTGCAGAACCAAGGAAAGCTTGTTTTAGTTATTATTCATCTCGTCTTAAGATGTGTAGGTAAACTGTCCTTACCTGTTCATTTTCACATATTTTCCTGTAAGTCAGATAACATTGTACAATTAGCTTTGCCAGGAAACAAAAGGAGTTCAACACATTCCAGAATGCTAATCTGGAGGTGGATCCATTTCTTCTCTTAACGTTTGTGTGCTGTACATGTACCGGATATGCTACGATATATTAGCAAAGTTGGAGAACTTTTAATGCAAATGAAGGTTTCTCATCTATAACATGCTGACAATGAGAGATGGTAAGTCAATTCAGATCTGCTAATTGTCATGCTCTGTGATGAGGTGAACTGTTATTACCAAAACAAACCAGTAATGATGTGGTTTCTATGTGATTTATGCAATTACAAAATTAACAACAAGGTCAAAAAACACAAGGTGTGTTGGTCTGCGGTCGCCATAAACACCTCTTCTATTAACCGGTAGAGTGTGTTTCAGCGATGTTGCTGTTGTAATTGATATGTTGTTTGTGGTTTCTCTGGTAGAATGTTTTCTTGTATTCTCTATTCTTCTCTCCTCTAGTCCTTCTTTCCCTTTAAACTATATCCCCCCTATTCCGTTCCATGTCCATGTTATTTGAAATAAACCCAAATCAATTTCTAGTTTTGAGTTTCTTCTATATGTATATGCATTTATACATATCAAGAGAAGTCAAGCTGTAACGCTGCAGCTGTGAAAGTCAGTTGGCACTCAGACCAGAACCAGAAGAGCAAATAAACACTTTCTTAATGTAACTTCCATTATCTTTTATATGAACAGTCGCCATATTGGATTTTGATGTTGGAGTTGATTATAAACCTCTAACTTCTTATGTTAGAAATCCAAATTCAAAGGGGAATTTCAGTTGAGTTTTCAGACTTATAGCATTTGTCCTATAAGTTGTTCTCACTATGCATGTTGCTTTTAGCAGAGAAATATGTAATAAAACCCAGCGTTTGTCCCTACGAGCGATGTGAATTTTCAGTCATGACTTTTTCAAATTTCGTTTAAATTCGAACGTCCAGCCATTTATCTGCTGCAGCCTGACTCTGACTTCCTGAATGTCAAACAAATAAATTAAATGTTTCGGAGTCATAATTATTACATTTAAAGTTCTTTGCAGATTCAGTCACATTGCTTAAATCTCTTCGTCACTATATAACTACAAACGTTGCGATGCTTTATGAGACCTTTATGACTGACTACTAGGTGGTGCTTCATTTTGAGGCGTGATGGGAAAAATGCATTCAAATATTTCTACATGTTGACATCGATGTAAACAGACTTTCTTCCAGGTTTTTTTCCTGTATTTTCTCAGCCTCTTTGCTGTTTCTGTCATTAATGTTCTTTCTCCTGGTGTGTCAAGCCACCTGAATGTTGGGTTGGATTGTATTTAGGGGTCTCAGACGAAGGGGGGAGTACAGTTTTCCTCAGTTACGTGCTACTTTGTGAGAATCTCACATAAAATAAAAGAAACCTGCCAACTCTGTTCTCTCTTTCTCCGTCCTGGTAATCAGTGTGTTGGTGAAGAGAGTTAACGTCAGACAAGTTGTTTCGTCTCTCCTTGTTTTATTGTTGGATTCCTTTATGAGCTATTTAAAAAAAAAAAAAAGGTCAAAGGTCCTATTCAGACAATCTTATGTAGAAAAGATTTTTGAGTCATTTCCACCTGAGCAGCCGGTCCTGTGCCTCTCACTGTGGTGAACAAGCCGGGTCCTTTCTGTTTTGTCTCTGCCTGGACCTTTCTAAGCTGCTTCTGTCAGAAGACAAATGGTGTTTAAACAGGCTGCTATGCAGATGGCTGAATTGAATGCTTTTCGTAGCTATATGTCCTCCTTCCTTGTGGATCAAGCTAGCGGCACTGACGATTTATTCCACTTGTATTCTATTTTATGTGTCGTTTTGTGTCAAAGGAATGATTGGTGAGAGGAAAGTAAACCTGAAAATCCAGCATTCAGTGGCAGAGCTGCAGCCTCTCCTCACCCTGCAGAAAACTGTCCACACTGCGAAATGATTTAACAAGATTAAATATATTTCATAGGGATCTTGATGCGATAGGCCAACATTTAGTTTCATTTGATTATTTCTCCCCAAAGGGGGCTTTGTAAAGTTGTTTCTTGTCTCATCTTGTATATATATTTGTTTTTGGATTGTCTTTGCTAATGAAAAGTGTGATGTGGGTTTGAACTCTACTCTGGCCTAGGAAGGTCACCGTAGAGCCTCAGGGCAACAACAAAAGCCACAACAGCAATGCTAAAACAGAATTGATACTTTATCATCATTTTTCTTTAGGATCACTTCCATTTTAAGTTCTGTTTAATATGACTTATATTTTTAACATAAAATCTGTTTTAACATAGCTTTTGTTTTAGTATAAAATTATTTTACCATTTAGTCCATTTTAGGATAAAATCTGTTTTAGCACAACTTGTATTTTAGTTTAGCTTTCACTTTGGTATAGCTTCTGTTCAAGCATAACTTAATTTTTGCATGAATTTTTTTTTATCATACCTTCCACTTTAGCTTAAATTACATTTTTGCCTAAAATCTGTCTTATCATAACCTGAAATCCTTTATAGCATGAAATCCATTTCAGCACATCTGTTTTAGCATAGCTTTCATTTTAGTACATTTGGCATAACTTTAGTTTTTGAATAAATTCTATTTTGGCCAAAAATCTGTCTTGGCATACCATGAATTTAATTTTAGCATAACTTCAATGTGTCTTTTTACCATGGCGTTGTGGCTTTTGCATTTTGCTGACCCTTCTGGGCCACCGTAATGTTTCATTGCCCTTTTGCTGGGAGTCAACTTAAGAAACTCAAGTGCCTTCAGAACGCTCTGCCTCTAAACTCAGAGTTCACCTGTGTAATGTGGGAACTCTGATGGCGCTGCAGAGATCCGTAACTCAGGCAGATTAAGCTGTCAAACTGGAAAACTATTGATTAGGGGAATAGAAACATGTGCTATTTTTCACGGTGACAAACTTCTGACCTTTTTTGGGGCGTTTTATGGCTCGACTAGAAAGCGAAGTCAGATAAAAATGTCTCTTTTTCAGCTGTGGCACATTGAACTCAGGATATGGCTTTTGCTCTATTTCCTTTTCATCAAGGCAGAGCTTTAGCTGGAGAGCCGCCATGGAACAATCTTCAATAAGGTCTGTACTTCCTTACAAATCAAATTAGCATCATGGTTCACAGTAAATTAATCCAAGTCATCTGTAGTTAGGCCGGTTGATGGGATTTCAAAGGCCTGTTTTCCGGTTCTGGGACTATTTTCAGGTCCGAGTACCATCTGAATATCACATGAAAAATACATTTTCCCCAGAACAATTATCCAGTTAAGTGTGGCGTACACGGCTATTATCTTGTAAACAAGGCTTTCTGAAATCACTTGACGATGAAATGTGAGGGACCTCCTGACAGTTAACTGGGCCTTTAAGTGATTCGTCTTGTTCCTGTTTGCCTCTTATGATTATATAAATGATGTCTTTGCCACATTTCCTCATGAAAGTAACGAACAAACACTGGAACAGGGCAACATTTTGGCTACCTCTGCAATTATCATGCCTTTTTCTATTGCAATCCATTGACCAAAGATTTTGATTTCAATGCTTTAGACCCCAGCTAATGTTAAGTCTAAGTGCAGCCTTGATGTAGACATACATTTATAATGAGGTTGATGATTATCCATCCATCCATCCATTTTCCAACGCCCTTGTCCCTTAGTGGGGTTGGAGGGTTTCTGGTGCCTATCTCCAGCTAACATTCCGGGCGAGAGGCAGGGTCACCCTGGACAGATCGCCAGTCTGTCGCAGGGCAACACAAAGACAGACAGGACACACAACCTTGCACACGCACACTCACACCTAGGGACAATTTGGAGAGACCAATTAACCTGACAGTCATGTTTTTGGACTGTGGGAGGAAGCTGGAGTAGGTTGACAATTAGACATTGAAATTGTTGAGTGACATCCCATTCGTGGCTATGGAACCGTTGGTTCTTCTGGGAACAATTTCTGGGGGCAAAGACTGACGTTTGATAAGAAGGACTGCAGTGTCCGCTCTAATCCATTCCAAACATGCTTTGTTGGTTTGACGTCAGAATTCTTTGAAGGCCAGTTGGTTCTTCAACAGCATACATGCTCATCTGTGTCTTCAGGGGTTATGCTTTGTGCTCTGGCGCAGAGTCATGTTGGAGCAGGAAGGAGCCTTCCCCTAAATCCTTCCCCAAAGAGTACGAAGCACAAAACTGTCCAATGTTCCAAGGTTTTGCTACAACGCAGCATTACGAGTTTCAGACCAAATTTAGATTGAAAAATGTTCATATTCCATGGTAGATGTCTGTTGACCGTTTTGGAAACCTGGATTCCTGAAGACCTGGTGTACCACAGGTACAGGTCTTTCCAACACACTTAAATCAAATGAATGGTTCAATGTTAAGGAATTAATTTAGTCGATACATAAGCTGTGTTTACGGGACACATTTAAAACAAGTGAACATTCACGTTTTAATCCTGAGGAACATCAACGTTTGAGGACTAGAAGTGGACACCAGAAGTTTAAACATATTTTCAGCTGCACAAATGTTCAGTAAGTTCTCGGTGGAGCTATCTCAAGTCAAATGCTACTTTGATTGTAGATTGCATCCATATTTTCAGATCAGGACTACATATTGAAAAGGATAATTTCCCAAGTATTAATTCTTAAGTTTCTGTTCTCATCAGACTTTGATCAAATATTACCAGAAGGTCGCAAGTTGCAAATGAACCATTTCCATTAGCAGCCACTGGACTCAAATAAACAAGGAAAACCACCATTTTAAAATGCTTAAATAAAATTCAGGAGTGAATTTATGTATCGTTTATATTTTAAGTTGAAAATTTTGCAAGTTAAATTGACATTTAAATATTTTACCTACCTTGGTTTTGAAGCCATGGCTGGGTATTGTCGCTGTGTTTCAAAAAGCAAACCATTAGCATCAGTCAACCAAGGCTATATAAGCATATTAGCTTATATAGCCTTATTTATTCCATCTATCGAATAATGAAAACCTACTTTGGCAACGCATGGACGTTAAAATCACGTAATTGTTTTCAAGTATCACTGCTCAAAACATATAACGACCTGAGTGGCTTGACAGAAAAAAAAGCCATATTGTTCCTTTTGAAAAAGAATATTTGCTTTGTGGTGTCCTACAAGTATTAACCGTTAGCCTCCTTTCTGCACTTTCTGAAAGTTCCAAATACTGAGCACTTAAAATATTTATTTCCTTTCTTTTCGAAGTGAATGCAGTGATTCTATAGTGGTTCCCTCATTGTAAGACGATTCAGAGTTTAACTCTAAGCTGGGCCTTTCTGTGATAAAGTTTCCCTACCTGCTCTGCTGTTGTCGCGTACTCCCCTTTCGTCCCACAGGTTAAAAAGATTTGGTTTGGCATAAATTTGGTTTGTATACTTCGGCGGTTGACATGGAATAAAAATATTACGACGCAAGATACAGACTAATTACAATTTCTTTACATGGGAAATGTTATCTACGGAACATAGTGTTAATTTTTCGTTAACTAGGATTTTTATTAATGGATGTTTTTCTAAAAACCTGAGCAGAACCATTTCTTAACCATGGCCAAATAAAACAACAGTGAGGAATGTCTTGGTTTTTTTTTAGGGGTGGGGGTTCTAGAGATTAAAGACTCTATGTTCTTAATCTTACAATATTTACAGATGCCTGTTTTTAAGAGAGAGGTTTACTTAGCTTGTTTTATTAAAGTTTTATGTGTTTACATTTCTGGCACTCAAGGCAGAAAGCTTGGACGCCACTCGTTTTAGCTTTTTGCCACTATTAATGGCGATGAACGACTTCAAAGCTCATGTTTCCAGATGCTAATGCAGTTCTGTTTCATTAGATTTCTTTTTTTTTTTTACGTTTTCAACAAGGGCTAACAGTGGTTGTGAAATAATTATTCTTTTTTTTTCTTTTTTTTAAGTCAGATAGGTCTTTTCCAACACCTTTCCTAGAATTCAGAAATGTAAAATTCAAGTTTCTCAGAACCAGAACGCATGTAAACAACCTTTCAGCAGGGGAGATTAAGTAATAAGAGAAAAATCGAGCAATTACCCGACGACATCGCTTAAGATAACTAAGATTTATCCAACTACAAAAAGCAAGTCAAACTTTAACTTAGAGGAGTAAAAAAAAAACAAGAGAAAACAGAGAAACTTTAGTTGAAGCAGTGTATTCTGATAATATTGTTCTGGTTCTGCCCGTTGTGAACAATGTGCTGAATTGAAAGCATTGTTCTGTGGGAAACGACAGCGATAGACGAGGCTACTTAAACTGGTTAAGATGCTGGAACAGACAATGTCAACAACCTCTTTTAGAGAGCTAGCAGGCGAAATGTTCTTCAGTTGAGGATATTTCATGGAAGTGAGGTATGTCACACAAGTTGCCACATGTTAATTCCCCAGCATGTATGCTTAGTCGAAGGCACGTCCTCGTGCCGTGAGTCTTTCGGATTTGTGTTAACAATCAGCCGTTTTAAATGCTCTTGAAGCTGAAATCGTCTCTGATGTTGGGAATTATTAAGCCACGCAAATCTTTCCTTTCTTGTTATTCTCTTGCTTTGAAAATGAAAATGCACAAAGTGGGTTTGATGACATAAAAGGTGTTCTGAGCCCCATTTTCCACAATCTAGATTTAATACTACTTATTGGAAAACAATCAAATAAGGAAGTCGGACCCATTGCTAAATAAATGACGTGTTTTCTTCAAACGTCTGTCTTACAAAAGTAATTATAGTATTTAAAAGATGAACGCAAAATAGTGTGAATTTCTGAACTGGAAAGAAAGGTTCTCATTTTTATTACATACGATGACATGACAATTCAACCAACATGGGAAAAGCGTTTTGTTTTAAGTGAAATAATTCACCAGTGGCACTAGTTCTTTATCATGAATATTAAGTAGTTATTGACTTAAAACAAGCTCCTATTTCTTGGTGAAAAGTTACTTGTAAATTAGTTTTGTCTTGTTTAAAGTGTACTAAGACATTTGCACTAGAAACTAGACCAATAATTAGATTCTGTTCAACAATTGACTTGGCAGAAATTCTACCAGGTGAATCCAAGTGAATGGGAGAAAGCCCAGACTGTCTGCGCACAGGAAGGCAATAGCCAGGCTGCTTGTAAAGCTGTAAAATGATACAAACACTCCTTCAAGGCACTGTACCTCTGTAAATGAAAGAAAATCCCATTAGGACATATTAAGGGTACAAACCTTTTATCTGTTCTCTTTCTATGTCTTCACAGATTTTGCAGGTGAATCTAGTGATGTCCATCCTGCTGTATGTGATGGCCCTTGTGTACCTGTATGGTATTCAAGCATCTAGCATGAACAGCAGCCACAAGGGACAGCAGCAGAACCCGCCGAGCCCCGACCCGTTGAACTCCCTCATAATCCAGCTGCTGCAGGCTGACCTGACGAGGGAGCGGACCCCGGGGAGCCACCGGCAGCAGGGGAGAGGCAGGGACGCCAAGCACCACGATCCCATCCTCCCTGTTCCGGAGCCAAGCTTACCGTTCAAGGACCAGGAGGACGGCGAGCCGTGGGGCGCGGGCGGCCGCAGCGGCGGGAGCAGCGAAGGCGCCGTGGAGCAGCAGGTGACGCTGGTGAACTCTGACCTTCTGCGAAACCACAAGAGATACATTTCACCGCGGGTGGTGCTGAGCGACCGGCCGCCGCTCCAGCCGCCTCCCCTGTACCTGGCGGACGACTTCGTGAACGGCGGGCCGGAGGGAGCGGCGGCGGGAAACAAAACGCGGAAGAAGCGGCAGGCCGAACACAGGAGTTACCGCGGGGAGTATTCTGTCTGCGACAGCGAGAGCAAGTGGGTGATGGACAAAACCAGCGCCATGGATCTACGGGGAATCAACGTGACGGTCATGGCCAAAGTTAAAACCATCGACAAGCGGGAGGTCAAGCAGTTCTTCTACGAGACGAACTGTCGGGGCGAAGAGGAGCCGTCCAGAGCCAAAGAAAGGCAGTGCAGGGGTATCGACGAAAAAAACTGGAGCTCTCAGTGCAAGACGACACAGACGTTTGTTCGCGCGCTGACGCAGGACCACAGCGGCATGGTGGGCTGGAGGTGGATACGCATAAACACTTCCTGCGTCTGCGCGTTGTCGAGGAGAAAACGCAAGACGTAAAATTCAAGTTCCACTTTTCTTTTTTCTGGGATTTTATTTCCACAGCAAACCGCACCACAGGATTAGGTGCGGTGGTAGCGGACCTCGACGGTCTGCTCCAAACAATACATCTGAAGAAGTCTCGGGTCCATTTGAATGCGATTTCAAACCAATGTGCTGCAAGCTGTAACGAAAAGAACTCATTCGAGAGGGCGAGGACTGTACATATAAATTATTTAAATTATATGAAATGCATGTAGTGAATACATGGTTATCTATCTTTATATGATGTATGAATATATTTGTGTTATTTATTGACAGAAGATTTCTTAAAATGAAAATGAGAAAAAAAAAAGAAGCGAAGCGTAAACCTGACTTTTAAGACTATAATGCGTAGCTAGGGGGCTGCAAAGGTGCTTCACAGCGAGACTTCGTACGTGCCTTCACTGAAATGTGAGTAGCAGGACATGGCAGCAACGGTTGCCGTAAACGTTTTGGCAACGAGTCCGTAGTAAGGCGACCTATCAGCGGGGACCTGTCCCGTCCCACGGAGCCCGCACGAGGCCGGCGACACAGTCAGTCAGAGGTTGCTAGACAACCGAAATGCGAGATGTGTGACAAGAAATCTTTCCAGTGTCTTCGATCAGCGGTCAAGTTTTGCTTCTTGTGGTTTCATTTGTTTCATCCTTTGAATAAAAAGCCCATATATCCCAAAGTTGGAAATTTTATATTTAAAAAGAATAATAATAATAATAATAATAAGACCCATTTCAAATTGTTACAGTGCCAAAGGTTAGATAACATATGTAAGAGGATAATAAATGTCTTTATTCTTCTTTTCACAGCTTATCTTCCGAATCTGTTTTGATTTCACAGTTTTCATGGTCGGTCGAAGTGGCTCGTGTTTGGTTTTACCCAAATGCGACTTCGCAGGTTTGTCCATTTTGAACAACATGGTTTCAGGCGCAGCTGGCAGTGAGGCCGTTTAACACCTGATCATTTTATGTGAGTAAGAGTTAGAGACTACCTGAAAAAATGTAGCTACTTGAACATAAAACAGAAACCGAAAGGACTCTGTAAGATTACCTGTGTTAGCTAGCAGGCTAACAGTTACCTAAAAGGGAGGAATAGTTGATTTTGGTCATTTAAAACCACTCAGACTGAAAACACGGCATCAAGCTCGTAATGAGCTAAACGTTTACCCTGTGACTATGCCTGAAGATGATTCTGCCATTTTGGATGCCAGTGTAAGTTCTGTGGAAAACATGGCCATTGTTTGGTTGAGAAAAAAAAGAAAAATGCAGTAGTTTTCTATCTCCTGGATTAATTTTTTTTTTTTTTCATTTAATATTAATTTCTGAAAATTAGCTAATTGTGCCGTCTGACTAGCTGTCTTTTCGTGACACCATTTAACAGTTGAAAATTTTTAGTGGGATTGAGATTTTTTTTTTTTTTAAGTAAAGGTTAGGTACTATCCTGAACAATACTTAGTCTAATAATAAATATAAAAGGAAAACTGAAAGGAGTCTGCATAAAGACTAGAAAAATCACTGGGATTTTATTTATTATTTTTTTACATGTTGAGTTACAATATATATTTAACCTCTTAAATATATATTGTAAAAAAATTTCGCATTTGCAAAAAAAAAAAAAAGTTTTTGTGTTGAAATACTATCCTGATGTCAGCTACTGGACTTAACGTTGTGGCACACAGGACCTTTAGTACCTGCTTGCGTAAAGGTTCATTTCAAACGTTACTTTTAATCTGACAAACGGGACTCATCAGGACGTATAATTATTGATTTATCCAACATAACTGCATTTGGAGTTATGATTTTCGACGTTAAAATATTTATTTCTTTGTTCGGAAGGTTTGATTCAAACCTGCCTGGAAGTAACACATGAGGGTTTGTTTAAAGAACTTATGAGAATAAAAATAGTATGAATCATCCGCTGTGATGTTCTCAGCCACCAGCTAAATCCGAGGCATATAAACAGTGAATTCGAAACCGCAAAGTTACACAGAGTTCTGCAGCACAGAAGACATGCGCTGAGGGGATTCCCTTCAGAAGCACGCTGAAAGATTCATTTCTCACCTTGTTTACATTGTTAGGATTAAATCCCACAGACCAAAAGAGTTTATGTGGTTACTTACCTTCAGGTAATTTCATAACAAACACAGGCATGCGTACAGTCCTCAGTATTAAATTGTAACACAGAAGCACAGTCAGGTCATTTTTAAGACCAAATTAAAGACTACCATGACTCTTTGTTTGGTGTCAAAGATTATTAGAGCCATTGTAGATAGAAAAAAAAAAAAGGAAGAGTACATTTTTGCCAAAAAACTGAGATTGACGTCAGAGATTTTCTAGCATAAGGACATTTATGAGCTTCAAAAGTCAAAAAAATTTGGTATTACTGGTAGACTTGGTATCGACATCGATATTTTTGTATTGATCCGCCCACCTCCATCAGTGGAAGCTGGAGTTACTCACGCAAAACCATGCATTATTTTCCTTCCAGTTCACAATTATGTGTTAATTTGTTATAGTAAATCTCAACGAAATACATTAATGTTGATTAATAAGCCGCTCTATTAAATGTAGCATCATTTTTCAAGCAGGAGCAAAGTCGATTAGTCAAACTGGGTAATACTACAATTAATCATGTTGACAACTATGTGAGCTCATGATGCTTTTACTTCAAAAAAATCTTACCAAATGTTTTTGGTCTAGTTTCTAGTGCAAATATAGATGGTGACCACCTTATGCCAAATGTTACAAGTGGAGATGAGCTGTTGATGGATTTATAGTACTTTTAAATTAATCCATAACAAAAGTTTGTTTAGAATTTATTTGTACTGGCATTGTTACAATAAGATATAGAAGGTTGCAATGGAACACAAAGTACTCGTTCCTTTGGCAGATTATTGTACTTGGAACAAAATATTTTTCCCCATAAGTGTAAGAAAATCTGCTAGTGGAACTAAAACTTCCTTTTTATCAATATCAGGGTTTTTTTTTTTTACTTAAAACAAACTCTGAAATCTTGCTAAAAGTTACTTATTTGTTAGTTTTGTCTTATTTGAAATGTATGAAGATATTTGCACTAGAAACTAGACCAAAATGACTATTTTTGCAGTGTAGGGTTCCGACTACCTCAGCTTCTTTGATTCACATTGAAGAGTATGGCTCTAATTAGATGCAAAATACCTAAAAGCCTAGGTTGTAGTAATTTCTACAAACAATGTTTGTAGAAATTACTGAAGTTGGTCTCTTAGCATTGATTTAACAATTCAATGATAGTTATCGTTGAATTTTCTATTATGGACAGTCATTAACACAAGAAGGAACATTGGAATGTTGGAACTGGGTAACGGTACAATAAATGAGCCACAATGTTTGTAGTAAGGGGTTTGTTGCTAGAAACAAGACAAGGTATTGAAAATACATTGTTTCCTTAAGTTCTATAATGACTAGACCAATTATGGTAGAAAAAACTTAATCAAAACGTCTCATATCTGCAGTGAAAATGGCTCAAGAGCAGGAAGAAAAGCACAAGGTCTTGTTTCAGTCATGCAGCCGAAGCAACATGATTGACAAAGATATGAATCAGTCATTATCAAATTCCACGGAGATCTGCGTAATGAAGCATGTTTGTTTCTTCACCCTGTGGTTTCTAAGAGGCAAAGCAATATTTCACAGTTCAGACAACTGACTTCCACTGCGTTTCTTTAAAACCAGTCTGGTTTTCAAGATGTAGGACTTTTTAGACATTGTTTGAACGAAGGTTTCTGTTATTGACAAGTTTGACAATAACGGATAAAAACTTTCTTCTAAGAAAAAGCTTTTGTTTTACTTTAATCCATCCAGTACTGGTTAAGGAGTGTGTCCAGAGAAACCCATTCGTTCTGTCTGAGTATGATTAAGCACAATGTTTTTACTGGTTCTGTTTTTAGACGAAAGATTTTTAACGCTTTCTAAACATGTTGTTATCTTATTATTGTGAGCTTTTGTTGTTCTCCTCACAAAGCTGGCCAAATATATAATGTTTCGAAGACCTTGTCGGTAATTGTGTCGTTAATGGTGGCTGGTTCAGACATTTAAAATCTGAGCACTGAGACAACGGCAAAAATAATGCAACTTTCTACATCTTATTGTAACAATGCCAGCACAAATAAGCTTTAAATAAGCCATTGTTATGGATCAATTTAAAAGTGCTGTAAATCCGTCAACACCTCATCTCCCATGGTGACATTTGGAATAAGGTTGTCACTAAACATCTCAGTCAATAGTGTTCACTTTAACGACTTCCTTGGCAACAAGTTAGCACAAGACACAAACTCTCTCCACGTTTCCATGGTAAACATAAGGATAGTTACAGAATATTTACTGTGAGAATGTGGACAATTACAAAATGGCGCATGCACATTTTAAGGGGAGTGAACTGTAGACACCTCGTTTGATTCACACACCGCATTTGGTGTTGAACTGTGTTAGTTCGAAGGGGTGGTTTCCTTGGTGACGGGGTCAGAATCAGCCAAATTCAGGGCACCAAGCAGCCGGTTTCCTCTCACAGCTCAAAGAAGATTAGCACCACACGTCCTTTCCCGCTCCAACTAATTTTTATATATATTTGCGTACTTTGACATGCATTATTCCCGGTCAACATGTTCTTGAAATGTTGTGGTTTTAGACATTCAAAGTCTCTTTGAGCAACAGTTGAACCTCGTCGTCTGTCCATAGACATACTTTATTCTCTGCCATTTTGACCTTTGTAGCGCTTTTCAGGTAGAACGTTTTGAGTTTCAAAAAATATAGCACCAGCTAGTGGCGTGGCAAGGGAATTACACTGTTGCTATGTTGTTTACATAGTAAAGATTGTACGTGGAACAATTTCATGTAAACGAGTTAATATAAATTTTCATTGGATTGTTGTGTAAACAGGGCTTTACACTTTACACTAACCGATGTAGATTTGTGGTTTTCTCTTTGGTCTTACTTTTCAATTCAGGGAAATTCAGGGACAGTAGATTTTACCTAATGTTTTTATGGCTAAAATAGTTTTGTTTTTTTTTAAGTAATAGCAATGTAAAAGCTAAACTTAATTTAAAAACAAATACTTATATCAAAATAGAAGAAAAACATATGTCATCTTTAAGGAAAGCCATTGACGTTGCTTAATCACAACTTTGGGACACAGTGCTTATTCATCTCTGAGGCTGTGTTATGTTGTCATATTTAATCCAAAAACATCGGGTGTCTTTCATGAGGTGTTAAATTTATCTTCATGTCTTTTGTTTCGTGTTTCTGGGAACCCCGTCTGGCAGAAAATGTGTGATAATGGGGCGAAGGTTCAACTTTCAACCAATCAGCAACTTTAAACAGTGCTTTTACATCATGACTCAAGTCTTACTAAATTCTTGAAACCCAAGTCGTATTGAAAATGTGTAGCAAGACATAAAAACTGATGTTCAGACGCTCTGGATTCTATCTGACTGAGCTTGAATCGTTTTACACGGGAGAGTGAGAAAGAGCACAACATACTTCTGAAGACTAGCAACTACAGTTTGCTTGTCTGCAAAATATTGAATCAGAGGACCTGAATATAAATGCATGCCACGCAAGATTTGCAATTCTAACAAAAGCTATGATTTTCCTTCCATATCAGATTTATGCACCAATTTTGTGTTGGTCTATGACATAAAATCCCAACAGCGGCTGAACGCTTTTCTTCTTATTTTTGTCATTAAGAGTTTTATGTGGGAGGGGGAAAAAGTTTTCATTCAAAGCTTGACTAACTCAACCTACTTTCTTAAATAGATTATGTCTCGAATAAATCAAATTATGTGAAATAACCAAAACAATGAATGTGAGGTCGATTTTACAGCATACTGTGAATAGTGAATGCTAAAATGTTTTGCCACATGTGTAATCCAGGTTCTGCAAGTCTGTTGCCTTAACATAAAGTGTTTGCACACACCCTACCAAACACAAACTCTTACTTAAGTTTTATTAGTGCATAAGGGAGTGAGTGTAAGCGTTTCATCAGGGCCTTCTGCTATTATGACACTGAACTGTGTGAACTAGAAACACATGTTTCCTGCAGGCAGTTTTGATCTAAACTCAAGCACCGGATTAGTCACTCTTCAGCACTGGTGATCTCCATTTACCAGAAGAAAAAATGTGCTTGGAGCTTTGAACGGAAATGTGACTGTCTTCGTTTGGTTTCACCGGGTCCCTCAATAGGATAGATGTGATCCACTCTCCGTCAGTCAAATATTGAATTTAGTTTCATCCGTACCGACCCTGCTTGAACCAGGAGATTAAGGTTACATGATGAGAACATGTAAAGGATAGCAGGTATTTCTCCAAAGAATCGTAAAGTGTATTTTAAGAAAACGTGAAATAAATGTGAAATGTAATAAAAATGCACATTAGGAGTGTTCCCATCTACTGGTTTGGAGTGAATCAGCCTGACGATGAAGAGCGTTGCGTCAGATGTTGACGTTACGTTTGGCTGTAACAAACAAGACGGAGAGGTTTCAAGCTAGCATGGACCAACCAAACATCTCAGAAAATTTATGTCTGAGCTGAACTTAGAAATTTCTCTGAGTTTCATGCCCCTGCTAAGGCTCAGTGAATGGGAGCTTTCCACCACTCCCATCCCAGCGTGGAGCACCCCTCGCCGGTCACTCTAGGCTACTGTTCTTCCCTCCTTGCTGGAGGTGTGAACTTTGAAATTTTCAGTTTCGTGCCTTACTAGAGGCACAAAACTCTACCAGTGGACAGGAGCGTCTCTCTCCCATTTTGGGCATCAATTCTTTATTAAAAAAGGGGGAAATAAAACAAAGAAAACCCACCTCAATTGAGAGTAAAAACCTTTTTTGCAAAGTTGAGGAAGTTATTTTGAATTTTGCCATTTCCATCAACTGCTTCTAATGCGATACTTCAAACTGCATAAAAATATGTTGATGGAAACACGGATAGTACAATTGCAGTCAGAACTGTACGTCAAGGTAGGGGTAGCATATTTTATAATGTTGGCTTCTCAGTGATGCGTTTACACAATTCTATATTTGAGTGTGATTTCTACACATCAAAGAACTTCAGTGAACTGAAAAATCAAGAACTGGGTACGGCTTTTATAGTCATCACGCCTTCTGATCAAAAATGTTGGAGCTCATTTCTTTGGAAAAACTTTGGAAAACTTTAATGCAGTTAGGTGTGCCAAACAATGGCCATTATTGTCAAGCAGCGTAAAGGAAGGGTTTACCTGATAGACTGCTTTGCTGCAGAAGATTGCAACATGTTGATGATGTAATGACAAAGGAGGACAAGCTCCAAATTCTTCAACTTTACCTTGAATCAGTTCAATCTTGGGGAAAACTTGCTGCTCCATCAGAGCAGGGATTCCAAACACTCATCATACCTGGCTTTTGAAGTTGATCATGTAGACTAACTTTAATCTTCTGGAATGGTTCCAAACTTGACCCTTTTAAAATCTGATGGAAGTTCAGTAACAAGCCACGTCCAGGGCAGGAAACAAACCACTTAATGAGTTTTATTATTACTTCCCAGACGAAAGGTCAAGCTCTCAACAGGAATTTTGCCTGGACCTCGTCATCCACTACAAGATTATTGTGGTTTGTCCCGTAAACGGTTAAGAAACATTAAAGCAAATATAAATCCTCTAAGGTTCAAACTGAGGGACTGTTTGCGAGTGTTGTGCTAAAATCAAGCAGCAGTCTATTTGTGGAGGTGTCTGACCTGGTAATAACGTGAAACGGCAGAGTGAATCGGTCGGGACGGAGCAGCAGAGTGTGTTACTTCTAATGACCCAGGAATTTTGCAGAAGGGTAAAGCTGTCTTAAGGAGAGGCACATACAGGCAGAGCCGGGATTTGCGGCTGTAATCTCCACTCTAAGAGGATCTTAACACTTTGTCAGGCTACAGAGGAGAACATATCAGCAACACCTCCACAGGGTTGGCTTCCTGTGCGCTCAACCGCAAAGGTAGTTCTATCCAAAGACACGTACAGAACGGTACGAAAAAGTACCAATGCTTTTCTTTATGATTCCTGCAAGCGCCGCAATTAGGCGTCACAGCGGCAACTAAATTTTCCAACAACGCCAACTTGTCTAATCTCCGTGACAACTTGGAAGTCCAATTAGCATTATCTGGGTATCACAGTCAAAGGTCATGGTTGAAGTAGCCAAGAATGTTTTTTTTATATATTTGCAAGAGTTTATAGAAAAGATGAGCAATGTTTTTCTCGTAACTCCTCTATACCTTCACAAATCCTTCGTTTTTATTAGCCTGCTGGTTGTGAACTCCCTGCCAACATAAAACATAATCGCTCCCAACAAATTTCATGGCTTTTTTTTTACTTACTCTACTGGATGTGGCAGTAAAGCTGCTTGACCTGGTCTTAGGCTCTTAACTCGCATCCCTGTTGCATGTTTGACAAATAAGAAAGGACAATGGATTAAAGCGGGAAATAGGATTCTTCCAGCATTTGGCAACATGGCTTGGCAGACGTGGGTGTAAAGAGGACTAGCTGGACTTCAAGAGGTTATTCCTCTCATTCCTTCATCAACACCTGTGTTGGTGCTTGTTTTTTTTTTTTTTTTTTTAATACATATAGGCAAATCAACTATATAGTGGCAATTACAATATTAAAGAAAAATGAAGATTTAGGGTGTGTGTGTGTGTGTGTGTGAGTGGTTTTAAGGTTAGTTTTTTTTGGTAACTCTCTATTTGAAGGGGACTGACATAATACTGTCATAAACATGACATAATACCTGTTATGAACATGAAGGAGTCTTTGTGAATGTTATGACTGTTGTCATGAAGTGTCATTCAGTAAATAATGACACTTTTATTGCAAAGTTGACACTTTTAATGTAACTTTTGGTACAACTTTGCATTAAAAGTGTCATTATTTACCAAATGACACTTTATGTCACCAGTCACAGACGTTCATGAAGACTCCTTCTTGTTCATGACAGGTGTTATGTCGCGTTTATGACAGTGTCATGTCAGTCTTATGCACACCCCTTCAAATAAAGTGTTACCATTTTTTTGTTTGTTTTTTGTTTTTAGCATGTTAAGATTAGGGAGTGGTAAAAAAAAAAAAAAAAGTTCCACAATGTCAGAAAAACGAGGCTTTGTGGTTCCAGGCCATTTCTGCTGAGTGCTGCTAAAGATTCTCAGCTTTAACTAAGACATTAAAATCTATGTAGGGATTTTCAGATGATTCTGCAGCCTGTTGATCAGCTTCAGGTTGCGGGTCAGAGGTCAGAGGTGTTTGGATTGCAACAAGGACACGACTTCAAGAGATTTATCAGAGTTTGATGAATTAGACGTCGGCCTAGCTGGAGTAGAGCTCGACCGTTAGATTTAAAATGCTGAGAGCCTGACAGTATTAAAAGCAAAGTTCTGTGTCTCTTATAATAATCTGATTGTTCTTAAGATATCTCCAACCGTTCAGAGATCATTTGGAAGGAATTTATGGCCCGTGGCTCGGAGATCAGACGATTAAATATGATGGGTGATTTCCAAAATCCCTCTACTTTCCCTTTCAGCTGTAATTATTATGCTTGTCTTGCTGTTTCAAATGCGTCGACTGTTTGGTCCTTCTTATCATTCAGTCTGAAACTTACCAACATGACTGATGTTTTCCTAGGACTGTTGTGTAATCCTGCGTCCTGTGGTAACGTATTGGTCCCTCTCGGTTTTGCTCTGTTTGCGATGACTAGAATTGTGAATGCATTCGGACCCAGTGGTCTTGTAGGTAGTTTTCGTGTTGAATTTTCTGTTTTGCTTTTTTAATGTCAACTAAGGCAGTGGAAGTAACCCAGAATTGAGCATTTATAACATCCCAACAGTGTTTTAGTTTTAAATAATGAAGATGATGTTGGTATCGTTTGAAAGACCTTTCAAACAATGTGTTGTGATGTGCAACATTTCCAATAATAGCTGCTAATATTATTGGAAATTTAGCATAGATCCAGTGGTAACGCAGGCTTACGCCAAAACAAATTTCAACAATCTTAAAACAACTTGAGTCTTAAAAGGTTGAATAATTTAAAGAGAAACATTGTTTTCTGAACTTTCTATGAAATGTCACATTTGCACTGGATTGATATTTACTCAATCCCATGCATATCATAATCGTTTATTGTAATTTATGTCAAATTATGATATAATTTGCATAATTTGACATTTCAAAACTAAATTTGTTTAACGGAAATGCACCAATTTCGGAGAAAACTCTTGTTTTGGCACTAGAACGAGGTGGGTTTTTTTTGGACGTATCAAAATTGGTTTATTTTGCAAAACTGCGATGGAAACACTTTTCTTCCACGTCACACGAGTCACATGATCAACAACCGGATGCGACTCCTGGCACCAACCACGAAGAAGAAGACGACAGGAAGCAGTAGGTGGATGGCGCTCATCCACCTGTGATTTTTAATTGCGTTTCTTATTGAATGGAAACGCCGCAAATGCGAAACCATTTTGCATTTGTGGTGCATTTATTTTGACAAGGTTTTTTTTTTTTACGTTTGCAATGGAAACGCAGCGAGTGAGCGAGCTCCACATTAACGTCCGTGACAGCAGAAAGACTTGGGTCACAGAAAAGAGGAAATGAGACGTTTCTTTGTGCTGGGCTGTTCGGTTGCTGCCCTGCAGTCTGAGCATGTGACACTGAACGCAGCATTGCCCCCCACTGGGTCCCCGCAGCGACAGCGACGCACCAGTTCATCCTTAACAAGCAGCGAATTCATTCTAATATATCTGAGCAAAGTTCACAGCTTCATCTTGAATTAGTTCTGACTCATCTGTCATAAAATGTCTGAGCTGAAGTTCATTTCCAGGTCCTTCAGAGTGTGACATCATTGACGACGATGCAGAACGCTGAGTCGGCAAACTCTTATCTCACGTTGTAACCGATGTAACGGAAAACTCTAGACTGTTTTCATTTCAATTTTTTGTAAGAATACAAATCTGAAAATGGGCCACAGACCGGAATTATCGCCCATTCTTCTTTACGAAAAAGCTCAAAATTAACTGTTTTGAAAATAATTTTTTTTTTATGTTGCCACATCTTCACTTCTCAAGTGGATTTTGGTGTGTACTTTAACTGGGCCATTCCAAACAAAAGTTGTTTTAACGAACGCATACATGTTCATTTTTTCTTTAGGATTGTTATTTTGTGCAACCCCTCTATCTTCCTCTAAATCAAGCTCAGCCAGGCTTCCCACAGCATGATGCTACCACCACTTGCTTTACAGTGGACATGGTGTGGTTATCTATCTATCTATCTATCTATCTATCTATCTATCTATCTATCTATCTATCTATCTATCTATCTATCTATCTATCT
>CAEGAE010024791.1:0-30737 GCA_903067095.1 Girardinus metallicus
AGCGTTCTACGGTCACAGGGCTGGGATGTTGGAGGTGAAGGATGAACCTCGGACGGATGTTGAAACGGCGCTAATGATCCGGAGCTTGAGTAGCGAAGGTGAAAGAGCACACGGCGTTTGCGACTTGGAGCTTGACTAATCACTGGAAGAGGAAAAAGTTCGGCAGCAGATGGAGTATTGAAGATCATCGTCGAAATCTGAAGGGAAGAGCTGGATAGCCACGTCGTCTTCACTGGTGAGTTGAATTTGTAGGCTTAATCGTAGACAAAGTCACGGGTCTGACGTTTGACGAAACACAACAGACTGAGTTGAGTGTTTGAGCAGAGTATACATAGGAAAATTAGAGGTGTGGTTTGGTTGCCCAGCTCCCGAACCTAAGTTAACACATTAACTCCATTTCTATGAGACAATTTAAAAAAAAATGGATTATCACTAAGCCTTTCAATAAGATGATGGATAATGAGCCAAATAACCTGCAATCCACAAAAATCACTGGACAGACACACAGTTGCCCCTTTCAGTAGATATTCTCTGTCCCCAGACCTCAAGCCTACAGAAAGACCAGTTTGGTGAACTGAGCAGAAAAGAGAACTCATGACTAACTATTCTGGTCTGGAAATATTATCACCTTATGCTAGTTTGTCATAGTACCTCTTCAAACAATGTCACAAATTTTCACCTGTGTTTCATTTGCATTTCAAAAATTATAGGGCAGCAAATGAGCAGTTCTTACTTTTTGTGTGTTTGTTTAATGGTGTTGTGCTTTCCTCCTTACTTTTGAAGCATTTGACTGTTTCACTATTCCAAGATTCTGTCATGTAGACATTATTTGACATCATTCATGGTTATTGGGAGGCAGATTTTTTTGTTATTTGAAAATCCTCCTTGTCATTCAGTCACTGGATTTTTTTTAAATTATGCCATTTCTCTTATCCTTCCTCAGCAACAAGCTTTTTTTCTTTCTTAATAAATACCTGCAGCCCCGTAACCTGTTATCTTACTCAACAATGGATGCATTAGCATTGAACTCTGCTGCTCCGCGAACAAGTGAAACAACATCTAAAGCAGCTTTAATAAGAAATCAAGAGGAAGCACCATCTAATTTAGCAAAAAACAAATAAATAAATAAAAAAAAAGACAAAATGTGACCATGACTAAGAAGTTTGAAATATATTCTGGCAATGTCACATTAACACTAGAAAAATAACAGTCCCCACAGCCATCGCTGCTTCCATTAGATGGCATAATAAAACATTAAGGCAGGAGCATAGGATGCCCTGAAAGCATTTCTGTTGTCTGTCATCTCACAAAAATTCAATATGTTCATATCAGACAGTGCAAAAAAAAAAAAAAACAAACAACAAAAAAATAAAAACTGTAAACCTGCAATCTGATTCCCAGTGTAGTGGTAAATATGACTGCCACATGCAAGGAGGTTTTTAGTAGAAATCCCCACTAGGCTGTGGGAAAGCTTCCTGTGTGAAGTTTGCATACTCTCCCAGTCGATGCGTTATTGCATTTTTATCCAGGTACTCAAATTTCTTCATATGGTCATTAAAAAAAAATACACAAAACATGAACTTTAGGCCAATGAGGCTTTTGTTTCAGATGGCTATAAGTGAGCGTAAACTCGGTATTTCCGCTCTACATTTACTATTTTATGTGATTTGGTGTTCAAACAAATCTAACTTAATTGCCGTGAAACTTTTTAGTTGTGCTCCGCTGAGAATTTTGTTAAATATTTTATCTTATTGTTAAAAGATGTTCATATTTAGAACAGAGCTGACAGCACACCACATGTCCACACACAGTTTCTTTAAAACAAGGTTTAAATAATATTTCGAAGGCAAAGAAGAAGCTAACAATAATTCTCTTTTTAGCATCTTAGAATTTGCAGTTAACATGGGTATCATGAATAGAATGGAAATCTCCATACATATTCCCCAGAGAATGTATACTCTCAACTAAGACTTCCAAAAGTCTCCCAACATTTCACTTTTATATGTTTCATGACAGATTTGCACCATTTCACCTTCTTTGTCTCTACTAAAAGTCCAGCTCTCTCTTGCTCTTTAGCAGTCTTAGTTAACTAGCTCCTTGCATTGCTGAGCTTCTTTTATTAAACCCATTGATCCCAATAACGGGTAACTTCAAGTCGTCTTCAATAAAATGACTGGCAGACACTGATCAAAGTGAAAATCATTTGAGTAAGGTTATCAGCTAATTTCTTGGTGGATTTCAAGGACATGTAAGGGGGGGGGTTGAAGATCAAGACTGGGAAATGCTGTCCAGAGCGCCGAGCTCAGTCTGCCACATTCAGGTTGGTTTAAAAGTGAATTATTTTAATCCTGTACCACAACTCTTGGCTCAATTTCAAAAAGGCATGTGGGTTCCAGTGCAAAACTATTGTTCATCTTGACGTCATCTCAAATTAGTGACTGTCGATTATGAGCAAGATACTGACTGCTCTTAATCACCCTGCAGAATCATACTTCAAAACCGTTTGAACAATCTTTGCAAACGGGTTTCAGCCATTTTTATGCAGTAAATTGCTGGATGCAGTCCAAGAAGAGCCAAGAAGAGCATATGTTTGTGCTATTTTTTTCTAAATATGTCCTTTATTGCAAAGAAATCCTCAATTAGGCTGAAAAACAGCTTTTGGAGACCAGCTTAGAGAGTAGCAGCTAAATAAAAGCCATTAAGATTGTTCTTACTATTTGAGGTTCCCGATTGAGTCTGGAAATAATGAAAAGGCTGGTAATTACAATTATTCCATGCGAGACAGATTTGGCCAGTCAGATTGAGAAAGAACCTCAAGTGGACCCTTCCACCCCATCAACAACAGCAGCTTAATGACCCAGAGGTTCCACTGAAGAAGAACATCTGCTGTCCCCTCTTTTCTTTTTTGCGGGCTAGACTGCACAAAGATGCATGACTTGGGGCAAGATTTTCCATGCTACAAATTTCTCATGAGAAGCTGCTGTGCTGAGTAGACTTGACACTTAGCTGTAAAAATGGGACACTGCTTGAAAACAACACAAAGAAAGTCCAGTTTGGCAACACTGGGAGAAGGCTGTGAGGATAGAAGTTCATTTTAATTTGTTTAAACAAATTTATCATGTATTTTATTAGGATTTAATGTGACCAACCAATGTAAGTAGGGCATAATTGTGAAAGTAAAAGAAAGGCTGATGGATGGATGGCTTTGAAGACTTCTAAAAATCTGACACTTAATGTGTTTATCAGTTGTGAACTTCATAAAGTTATAGCGGAAGGAAAAGGACAATTATTGAAAGTCCATGACGCTTGTTTGAATCTTGAATTACTCTCCATTTTATCTGCCTGAACATACTTTATTTTAGGCATATGTTTGTCTCTTCACAAATACCTCATGAAGACTTGCAGCTTTAACTGCAGCAAACTGTGGTTCTGTAGTCTTAACTCAGTGGGACTGAATGCATAACTAATGCCATATTTTCTTCCAATTTCCATTTTCAGTATTGAAACAAATCAGAATAATTTCCCTTTCAGCTCACAGTTTTGAATTTCTTTTGGCTAATCCATTACCTAAATTCTAATAACTGACTGAATTAAAGCATATTAAAGTGGCAAACGTATGCCACTTTAATATGGATAAGATATAGGATTAGAAAATCAAAGAGTAGTAAATGTAAATTAAATTCAAGTAAAGGTCACTGTGGGAAGGTTTATCATCTGTGGTAAAACTATTCAACGTTTTGCATTTAATTGGCTAACCACTTACATGCAAAGCACAATATTGTTTAATATTAAAAAATATTAAAATGTATATTTTTGAAGTAATTTCTCTGTAGAGAAGAGTTGGTTATAAGCACTTAAAAACGTTAATCAATTAAGAAAAACAGAGCGCAAGTGCCAAACCTTAAAAGCAAATGAATGAGGTTCACGATGGTCACTCACTCATTAAGAGGATCAGAAACTACTAAGCAACGAACAAAAAGCACAGCTTTGGCTCTTTTTAGCATATAAAAGTACAAACTCCCCTTTAGGACCAGTCAGACGAAGGGGAACAATCTCAGTGCTCTGACTTCTATACTATTTACCTGATTCAAGTAAAGATCAGGAAGTAAAGCTCAGGGATTGGAGACCTGAAATGGCCTCGTTAATGATCGATCAATTGCATTTGCTTCCTCCCACAAAAAGAACATAAGATAAATTGCCGTGAAAGCAAGAGCCGAACTTAGATCAGCTGCTTCCCGACTAGAGTTAGAGCTTCGATCAGTACTCAGAGAATCAGCCCATATGGTATTGATGAATCTAGCTAAACAATGAATCACAACTGAACCAAACAAAACTAGATATTGTTAGCCACGGCTATTCAGTTACACACTTGATGGACTGATCACCATTAGTGTGAATGTCTTTATGAAAGCTAAACTTGATTTTTGCTGGTTTGAAACAAGCATATGCATTAACATGTCAATGTGGAAAGACATCAGCAAAGACCCTAAAGAAGCAGCTGTTGCCACCCATTAATCTGGGAAAGATTTTGAAGGCAACCCCTTTGAAGAAGTCGAAATCCCAGCGAAATGCTCTTTAATTTCAGATGGTCCAGCTATCGTAGAGACAAATGTGTAGGCATCTGTTCCACAGCTCAGGTTCGGCCATAATTGGATCATGCAAGAACTGAAGCAATGATGTACAATACTGAAGAGAGGTCTAACACATTTGCACAGAATGGGAGAGATTAATGAGGCAACACAAGCTTATTTGCAAGGCACCATTTATAAACAAGGTGGCTCTCAAGGCAATGTGCTAAAGCATGACCTGCTTTAGAAAATTTCTAAAAGGAGCTTTTGCACACCTTGAATAATAATTCTGATCTAAAATGTACCCGTTGCCCTTTTCTTTCTCTCTTGGATTGAGTGAGAAAGGAAGGAAAATATGTTGCCTTTGTAACATGTTGTGTTCTGTGTCCTTTGATTTCCTTACGGCAAGTCATGCCATGCTGTTGAGACGGAAAACTCCTGTTTTGCTCACACGTAATCAATAGCTTTCAGATATAATCTATATTCTCAGTCTTGTAAGGATTTGTTGCTGTAAATTTGATAAGACGGTTCGCATTATGCAACTCTCAAACTCGGAGATGCACTTGCTACATTTTAATCTGACCCATGTCGGATGAGTTTTGTTATCTGTCGTTTTTCAGCGCAGCAACCCTGTGAGACATTCCAGCTGAACGGTGATTGTCACCAGCCACAGCGAATATCTTGACTTTCTAGGATCTAAATGTAAAACTGTATCAATAATCTAGTTTTGTGTGAGTAAATATCTCAAGAAGTCGCTGACTGCCCTTCTTGTAAGGATCTTTTTGACAGATCTCTCCTCTAAGGTGTTGTGGGGTTTTGCATTGATGTGTTTTTGCGGAATAACAAATATACAGCACCTCAAATCAACAGAAACAAACCTATTTCTCAAACAGATGAGCCAGGGATCCAGTGTCGCATAATAAGACAAGCAGAGATTGATATCACTGAGATCTAAATTGACTCCAGCCTGCTGTGCACAACCTGAAAAGCTAAAGGCTGCCACACAGTGACTTAGAAGAGATAAAGATGAATTTCAAAAACTAAATCTCGTATTTCCAGGTGAGGGAACTATTGATTAAGACTTTTTTAAAGCAACCCTATGTATCATCCTGAAACTGATTAAACATGCCACAAAACTATTTTAAAAGATTAAATAAGTGAGCACAAATAACACACTGATGGTTAAAAGTAGTACAAATGTAAACATCATCAGTGTAATAAGGAATGCCACTTATTGATTAAAAAGGGAAGTAAATGAGAACAAGCACAATCTTTTCTTTGTCTCTCCATCAGAATAACCAGATTTTTAAAGACTTAATAGAATTATCCTAGATTATATGAATCATCCTCTGGTAACCTGTACTGGGTGTGCTCTATGTCTCGCTTACTGTCCAGTGCCTACATTTTCCCTCATCACTCAGCAACAATGAATCAGGAGTAATAGAGTAAATAGAATCAATAGTTCAAATAATTTATGTTAAAATTTACAAGATTATAAATTCTCAATCTGAAACTAGCTTTGGTTTTAATTTTTGTAAGTAAAGATCATGCTGAAGATTTGTGAGCGATTTGTAACCTTTTAGTTAAAATCACTGGTCTGATTTGGTGTTGGATGAATGTGGCAACTGTTGTCTGCTTACTGTGAAATCGTTAGTCGCCAAGCTGGTTTAGAAGTTGATTGTGGTTTCATTATCATTAAAGAGTCATTGAGGGACTTTTCTTTGAGCCTGTTCTTCATCCGTGGTGCCGCAGCAGGGCAATCTCAACAGTTTAACAAGTAAAACTTGTTGTTCAGTTGGATGCCCGCTCCATGCTGTTCTCATGTTATCACTGGTTACCATACCCTATAGGGATCTCAGCGAGGAATTGGCTTCAGCTGTGACCTTGGCAATTCCGCTCCACTTTTCAGCTGTTTAAAAATGAGACCAAACCCCCGAAGACAGCGCGTAGCCCTGGAAATTAGCGTCTCAGAATCGCTCTCATGAATGGCCGTAAACATAACTTCCATCTGTACAAATAAGCTTCGCTGGGGGCCACAGTGGAGCGGCTATTAAAACGAAATCCCCAGAAGCTCAGATTAGCTTTTCACGCAGTCCGTCTGCCAAAATAAAACTCAGCAGTCCATATAGCAGAGGGCAGTAACTGCCATGAACCAGACAAGTCCCTTCAGTCTTTAACAGAGGCCTCTGAATGGAATCAGGAGACCGACAGGAGACTCGGGGGGTGGGGGTAAGGGGGAGCAATACGGACAGGGGTATCACAAGGCCTGCCTCGCTCAGACAGCAGCAATAATGCAGCCTTCCAAATCCCATTATCATTGTAATGGAACGGATGGCGTGGGAGGAGAGACGATGGATGTGTGGGAGAGTGAGAGAGATGAGGTGGAAGGGTGCTCCCATTCTCAGTCGCCCCCGTTTTGTCTTAAAGAAAAATGTGCACACACACACACGTATATAGTCCTCTATTTTACCAGCAGTGTAACAGAAAGCTCACAGATGACACCCATGAGTCATATAAATGCCTCTCTAAAGGAGAAAAATGCAGGGAGATGTGGGGATTTAAACCAGAATCATTTTTCAGGATTTAACCAGGGACACATCAGCAAAAATAGCTGGTTATATAGAAGGTTCATGGAAACACAAGTCATTTCATGTCAGTTCAGCCAGTTCTATCTTGGTCATCTTGAACGTAGCTTGAGCATTTTCAGACTGACCCAACTATGTATTTCGGTATTTCAGCTAACCTGATTTGGTCCCAGAATTACATGTTTGCTGTCATAACCATTGATGAAACATTCATATTTTATGAAATACATACTTATCAAACCTGGAATCTCATCCTACTGAGTTAATTTAGCACACCCATGAGATGTCTTAAGAAAAAACCTGAGAGTTAAAACTTGATATGTTTAGTAAAGTCTTGTGGCAAATTGCTTGAGTTTTACAATTTATTTTAATGATTTTTTTTTTCAGCATAGGATGATTATACAACACACAACTGAAGTTAATTTCAAAATCCCAAACCTGCGCATGAGTTTCAGACTTATTGTGGATTATCTCTCATACGTACGGTCAAAATTTAACACGGACTAAAATTTTTTGAAAAGGTGTTACTGAAGTTGTCTTGAACTGACAATACTATTGTTAATAGTTTCTGGTGGTCGATCACAATTGACTACAGCTGCTATACAGTTTCTTTGACAGCATGAAAATACTTATTAGCAGTACTCTTTGGCTAAATTAATATTTTAAACAATGAATGGAGGGACGTCAGTGCTACTAACTGCAGAAAAGATAGTTTTGCATCGCCTCAAAGAAACACCTGCTGCAGAGTCAGATGGATTTTTTTTTAGCTGCTGATATGATCAAATGAAGCACCTTCTGGAGAGAATTGCTTCATGGTCACACGGGAAAAGGTTGCATTGCTCGGTGAAGGTATCATGCTGAGGATCCGTCTCACTCATTGCACAAAATTAATAGAGCACAGGAATATCTCCAACTTCACCTCAAACCAACAATAACAAGAGTTAGGTGTTCTAGCAGGGTAATGGATGCAAATATTATTGGCAATGGATGATTTAGGCAAACATTCAGCCTTTATAAAAACCTGATCTTAACTGTACTGAAAATTTGTGGACAGTATCAAAAAGTATCTGTTGCAGAGGAACTATCAAATGAGCCGGATTAAGGGGATTCACATCTGCCATGAAGTGAGATCCAATATCCAATCAGTGATGTCAGAAACCTGTTGGTGTCTACAGAAAGTCTATGGTTGAGGTTCAACTTGTAAAGTGACATTTTGGTATGTTCACATTTCAGCCTGTTTGTATAGTTTTTGAGAAAATCATAAATTCTAACTTCTTTTCATGGTTTGTTGTGCAACATATTTCCAAGCCAATTCTTTATAAAAGAACTAAACTACTGAAATACCCAATAGTTAACAAAGCATATAAATACACTCCATATTGAGAATGTGTCTTTTTCTCTCTGGGTAGCACTAGACAACAGTTCTTCATGTATCTGAAAGCAAATATGCATCTGAAAGACCAAGGTCAGGCTTTCTTTTTACTGCCTGCAAAATTAAACTGAAACTCATTGTCAGAGGCCAGGAGAAACAAAAAAAGGAAACTGAGAAACACTTTCTTTCTTTGCAGCTGATTGCAGCCAGTTATGAACAAATTGTTTTCAACAAAATCGATTCTGCTTTGTGCTGAAAATCATAATGGTAATGGCAACACCTCATTTCACCGTGATAACAGCAGTGATGCTGACTCAGTATTTACTCTTCAGCCTGTCTTTCTCTCAGTTGAAACACACTGGTGCCCTGTGGCTCACTATATAAATGTATATACTGTATATATACTGTACCTACATCACATCTGAACCAGAAGAACATTCTGAAGCTTTGCAGCTTTAGGACCCACATTCTGCAGCACATTTTCAGTGATAAGATGTGTTATCAAGAAATCTGAATGTTAAGACAAATAGGTTTTGTAAAAAGGGCAAGAACAGAGGCAGAGGTAAAGTGCAGTGTTGAGCAGTGTTGCCTCCCACAGGTAAAAGTATAAATAAGACCAGACTTGGTGAAGCGTTAGCTGTAAAAAAGATTAATGCCTTTTATTTTACAAAGGACACAAACATGAAAGAGAGAGGATTTGAAATTCTTGGAAACCATCTAATAAGAATAGGAAGAAGGATTGGCAACAAGTTAAGAATAATGTGATGCTGTATTTAAACATATTAGATATAGTTTAGATATAATGAAAAAATCTGAATTTGTCATCACAATTTAGATTGCACATAACTAGAAGTTTAAGATGCAATAAAGACTACAGTTTCAACCCTTGGACTTTTCTACATTATCGCATCAAACCTACAAACTAAAGTGTATTTTTTAACCAATGTTATAAACCAACATAAAGTAGCAGACAATTACGAGGAAGTAAAATTACACATGGTTTTGCAAGTAAATATATTGTTTGCATTTTTATTCTGCTACTTTTTAGCCTCTCGCCATTTAAAAGAAAAATGTACAACTAATTGTTTTAAGATCTCACCTCATTAATTACACAACAGTGTGTAATTGAATCTGGTGTAATGGTGCAGCTGCTTTGTGAAGGTTAGAGGTTTTTTAGGGAACATTAGTGGAGATGAAATACTGGGGAAAAGTTTAACAAGTTTAACACAACAAATACCGGAATGGCGATGGTCTTATTGGGTAGAGCAAAAAATGCTTTCTAAGGTAGGAAAAGGGTGGGTTAGGGTTCACTCTGAACCTTGGTTGTGGAAAAATTGGAGGGGTGATCTGTGAGGAAGAAGCTCGGCTGGGCTCTGACTGCGGCTCCAAGGAGGAGCTTTTTGGAACCAGACAACGTTTGTATGAGCAAGCGTTTAGGAACCGCAAATGACTGCCATGAAAGACTCAAAGCAACACTCCGGGCATTTTTGATCAGGAAATAAAATGTCATAGAGTACCAAAAAATAAATGTTACAACCCTCCCTGGCCCATTTAATATGATGCTATGCAGACGCCGAAAAGAAGTTACTCACCTTACCAAGACAAATGTTTGGAGAAATACCAAGTAACAGTCTGACCTACTTTTCAAATTATATACAGTATTATTTAACAACTTGGGGGCACTCAAATTCTGCATAGCTCACTTTACCCTATGTAAACCCTAAGAATAAGGCAACGTCACTGCAAAGGTAGCAAACTGGGCAGTGTGGCAGTGAAACACTGAATTCAGCAGACTACATTCCAATGCACACAAAACAGAAAATGTGGCCACATTAGATGAAAAAGATATTGTTCATAAATGTAACAGAACTTGATATAGTTACAATATGCACTTTAATTCTTGACATTTTGACCTAGATCTAAAGGACATTTCAAAATGCATGCAAGATTTAACAGCGGTTTCAACATAATATTTCAAAACGCGTAAATTAATCATAGTCTGTACTTCTGCAATTGTATAAACAGACAAACATTTAAGGATGTGTATCACAGCTACATAAAAGTTGTTTGCATAAGACACCCACACATATAGAAGGCACAATTTCAAAACTAATGCTTCATGAACCTAAAAGAAGGTTTTATTTGATATGTTGTGTGGGCAAACATGGCAGGAAAAGAAACTGTGTAGGAGCAAAGCAAGGGGAAGAAAAACAGGTGGTGTTAAAAGAAAGAGCAGAAAGAAATTAAACACTGACCCAGACAGCAGAAAGGGCAATTCCAAGTGGGTGAGACAAAGGTGGGAGACACAACAGTGATGAATTGGAGAATCCAGATACCAAAAGAGCCCATCCTTTCCACTAAAGGTCTCTGTAGAGACTCTCAGAGGAAACAACAGCCTACTTTCTCCTGGATGCAAAGAACCATCATGCCAGCTGGCCGACTGCTTTCATTTTCTGTAAAGTGTAGTCTTTGGAACAAAAGACTTGTGATGTAGTGAAATCTAACTTTATTTTGTGGTATTATCCAGTGTCGTTTAGAGCTATTCATGCACTACAAAAGATAAAGGTGACACCACTACAGAAATGAAGATTAAGTATTAACAAATGCTTCTGTGTGACTTCATGATTAACTTCCACATGGGGGTTTTTATCAGCAGGAATCCAACTGTGAAGCTCACTTACTCCCCTCTCTTTGCTCTGTCAGATTCTAACAACAAGAGCATCTGATAAAAACATCTCTGTGTGACTGCCATAAAAATGGATTACCAACCCTTACTGACTGGGGAGGAATCTATAATTCCTTCTACTTCCGAAAGCGTGGCCTTCTTTAAACCTTTTGTGTTACAAACTGATCAGAATTTCAAGAAAGGGGACCTACTGTACACGTATAACAATAAAGACTCAAAGTCAAGAGCACCTCTCAGATCACTTTACTAAGGTTACAACAAGCTGCTGAAGTAATCAATAACTGCACAATTAATGCAATGGTTTGCGGCATCTTCATACAGAACCACAGGTTGAGTGTAACTCCATTTTATCTCAGTAAATGTAATGCACACTGCAGAAAGCAGAGTTCTCCTTCCATATCAGCACTGCTGCAATGAGGCTACGCATTAGAGATGGGAATTGGAGTCTGCAAATTAAACTCGAGTTGTAGTTAAGTCAGAAAAACAGACTTCAAACTTGACTTGGACTCCTACTCTAAAGACTTTAGATTCAACTTTAACTTTAGGTCTGTGTCTTGGGTCTGATTAACAAGTCAGCTGGTGCTTCAGTAAATGTTAATGTTCCCCTCTGAGATATTATGATGTATACAAACGATTGGTTGTCAATGTAACATTGCAGAGGGGATGCACGGGGTTCTCCGTAATGTTTCCCGAGAGTAAGAACCTGTAAGTCGATATAACAGCAGCATCCAAGCTCCTTTTTTAAATGTTACCATCAAGCACACATTTACAGAAGGTCAAACACAGGCCTCAGCTCTGCCAGAAGTGAATATATGCTGCTGTTAAAAGTTCATTTGATTTATTAACTAGGGACCTCAGCATAACTTGGGCTGTTAGTGGTTTTTAATGAGCTGTTCATGTTTGTAGCATCACAACTGTGACCTCATGCACGTCTTTCAAGTTGAGCTCTGTGTTAAATGACTAGGAGTCATTTTAAAATAAGGCATTTTATTATTTCATTATTGATAAAGGTAGTAGAATAACTTCAAAATAAAATGAATTCCTCTTTATTTTTATTTTTTTTTTTTAGGAATTTAATATGGATGAGTATTAACATATTTTTTTACTAGTTTTCTTTGCAATAAATGTTTCAGATATGGTTAAATATTAAATCCCCGCTGATGTTACAAGGATACATCAGTAATGCATGTAGGAATAAGATATTTTACCTTGATTTTAAAAATCATTAGTTGTATATTGAGTGTTCTGAAAAGGCATTAAATATACATATCTTAGATTAGGCCTAAAGATAATTGGCATCCAGAGGCTGTGGAAATTTGATTTCTTAAGCAGACCTCATGGTATACATACGATGTCAAAAATTTTAATTTACATCCCTATTAAATTGAGACTTGACTTGGACTTCTCCCTCAAAGACTTGTGAAGATGTATAACATGCAGTTGTGTTGAGTTGTGTTCAGTGCCTGTCGCTGGATGGGTAAAGGCAAAATCATACCAGGACTTAAAGTTTACAAGTCAGAATTGGCGATTGAATCTTAAGTTTTAGATGTCCATTTTTTATTTATAGTTAGCTAGATATTTCCTCACTCTATTGTTTTTTTTTTAAAGTTTAACTGTGAACTAACAGGTTATTTACCACGAGAAAGTAGTATTTCTTTTAAATAAAGCACATTTCAAGTTTAAGAAATGTGGTGCCGTTTGAAGGAAATGTATTGCATGTTTTAGCTGGAGGAATGTTAACATTCAAAACATATAGGTCAGTTGTCCTGAACCTGAATGTGCTATTAAAGAATCATAACTTGGTTTTTCATTTTGAAGAGATAAGAGTACATAATGTACCAACGGATGGCTGACAGTGTTAGTGACACCTACTGGCCTGGCATGGTTACTACAGTCATGTTTTTATTACTTTTGCTGATTGTTTTTTTCCTCATGCGAAAAGGAAAAACATTTATTCGGAAAAATAAAACGGCAAACTTACTTCTAATAAAATTGGAAACACCAGCAGATGGCAGAATCTATGCAGGAAAATATTCAAACACACACTTCAACTAGCTCTCCTATACCTGGGAGGAATTATTTTATATGCAAGTCTTTATATGTAAGAAAATGAACAGACAAAAAGAAAGTGTATGATGGGTGTTTAGTGGCCAATAGGGGGTGTGAGGGTGTGGATGAATCCAGCCAACAAGAATCTGAAGTTTGCCCCAAACAGAATCCATTTCTGCTTTAGCAGGAAGTCACTGGACACTGATTTATTTTCTCGTCTGTGCAAATGATGAGCAGACAGATAAAGATCAGAGAGACAAAAATGCTTTTGGTTGTATTGATAAAGGAGCAAATGGAGGAAGAGTTGATGAGGGAAGGTGAGACCAGGCCCGGAGTAAAGATACTTGCTTGCTTTGGGATGAAGGAATGTCGGTTTCTGTCCAGCGTGATATTCAGGTAAATCTAACCAGGAGGAGATTTCCACCCTAAGATTAAGTTGAACAACAGAGCTCAATAATGCAAGACTCAATATGGCAGACTTCTCCCAGATTTTAAGTCAGTGATTGAGATTCAGAACAGGATGCTGAATAAATCTCATATAGTTTCTTATAATTACTTTTCTCATGTTGCTGCAGGTTCCACAAGAAAGCTGATTTCTAATAGACTGAAAAACGGCTCTGTATGCAATCAAAAGTTTTATTTCTGACATTTTTAGGTGAACTTTGATTTGCTCTATTAAAAGACCTTGAAAGAAATGTTATAGATTTTTCTGCTTTTAAACTTGCTGAACTTTAAGAAAGTGTTAACCCTGATCTTTCAATTTTCCAGTTCTGTATTTAGCTTCCAGCTCATCTCTGTGACATTCTAGGAGAAGAGGCCTGATGAGGTGCTGATGAGCCAATCACAGAATTACTTTATATCATGTGTAAGACTTCTAATGTTACACAACCAATGGTAAATGTTCATTTTTTATGCTTTATAATTTGTTTTATAAAATATATTCTTTTGATCACAAACACAACATGTTGAACTATCAGTGTGGATAATCATTTTCATTTGATTGGATGAAAAGACAGGTTCACATTTTAGTGCACAACCTCTTAGCAAAAAAAAAATGTTGATACAGTCAAAATACACCTATAGTTATAAAAACTGCTGACAGATTTAAGTTTATAATTATTTGCATCTGACTATCACATTTATTTTTGGTTGAAAAGTCAACCATTGTCTTTCAAAAGATAATAAAACAGTGTAAAAGTAACATTAAAAAGTAAAGGAAAAAGTAGGCATTTGGTTTTACTTTTCCATAGAAAATCGCATGTCAAATGCTCTCAATAATTCTTTAAAAATATCTTTTTAGGCAATACAGCAACCAAGCTTCTTAACATTGTTGATCTTTTTTTTCTTTTCGCTGTACCAAATCTTTGAGGCTGGAAGCAGGTCTCTTTGCTGAAGCTGCTGTGACTAAACTGGAAAAGTCAGTAGGAAATACCAGATAAATCTGGAAAATCACAATTTCCTTGTTTTACTTACAAAGTCTAACTAATGAAATAAGCTCATACAATGTTAAAGATCAACAAACAGTATTTAACTCATAACAATATCTGTTAGAATTAACTTTCCAACTTTCACTGATCATAGCGTAGTCTCTAGTATTCACGCTACACCTATAAATAACAAGCAACACTTTGAAAGAAAGGTCTGCTTCTCATTGACTCAAACGCAATTAGAGAGCCTGGATTGGAAAACACTTTATTGAAGGTATGTAATTAATTGCAAACTCCATATTGCCTATATATTACATGCACAAGCAAGCATCATAATGAGGCTATATTTGCTTCCGCATCATGGAGATTAATAAGCAGCTCAACCAATATGCTGCTACCCACAGAGTCACAAATAAAGTGTGGTTCCCGTTTGTACAGACATCTTGTCAAAAGCAGATCAAAACAGTGCAGAGAGAAATATCCATCAGCATGGAACAGTGGACAAAAGGGTCATAACCAAGGACACATCAAGCAGCGCGTGAAATTGCAGGAGTTCATATAAAAATGTCTACTGGGGAGAAGACAGGTTTAAAGTAACTATGCTCTATTTTACCAGGCAGTAAATGAAGCATTAGTGTTGACACCTGATTTGGCAGAACGTTCGTCTGCTTCTGGAAGTGTTACATTACTGCTAATGCAACTTTGTAGTTATAGAAAATAAATTTAGTCTTGCATATCCTTGAACATGGCTTATTTTTTAAAGACTGTTCTCTAAATCTAATAAATAAATCCCCAACTCAAACTAGGGAGAAGAACTCGAAGCTAATTAAAAGATTTCCTCTGTCTTCCATTCCCTGCCTCAAAAAAAAAAAAAACATTACAGTCTTGAGCCAGTCCATTTTGAGAGGCTGTCTATTGATCACTGCGGCCTTTGTCGACTGTGCAGCAGATGCAATCAGATCTGATGTAATAGGCCCATGCACTTAATTGGGCTTGGCCTTAGCGTTCCTGTCTATTGACTAAAATCTCTGCACTAAACCTCTAATCAAGAAGTGGCATTGACCAGGCTATCACTTCCTGCCAATTTCATAAGAGAGGATTTTTATAAGAATCCAGCCATATTAAGGTGGAGCTTTATGGTGCTGAAAAGGCCGTTCTATTCGTTGGGTTTTATTTAGTTTAGTGAAATCCCTTAAATTCAACCTGCTATTTGTGATCTTTACAGTGACTGGTAAAGACCTATGGTGTAATGATACACTACTTTCAGAAACCATTAGAGAGCAGGAGAAAAGCAGTGTAATCAGTACACTTCATGAAACAAATGAGTTGCTGTAAGTTAAGGTGAAATGGCTGATGATATCATACCCATTCACTTCAGTATGTGTGTGTTAATCATTCTGTATTGGACATTGCTGTATTAATGAGAATCATCAGTTGGTTTGATTGAAGACATAGAATTACAATTTCTATCCCTGGTGATATTCTTGAATAAAAAAATAATATATCTCAATATTGTGTTTCGTATAAGATGTCAACCTAGAAGACATTTCTAGCTGAGCAAGTGAGTATGTTGATCTGGGTTTAGACACCAGGGTTAGATTCTGCTACTAAACCTATGACCTTTGTGGGTAATTGTGCAAGACTGACACTAGCAAATAGATTTTTACCTGAACTGAATGTTGCCAGAAGAGTCCTAGTTTGATTTAAAGCTGCGGTAGCCTTGAAAATATTCACCTTTATGAAGCCTAATTGAGAAGCTTGGCCAAATTCACATTTGTTGTTTGACAATATCCTGGAAGAAGCCGTGTGAGAGTCAACAATGTGAACAACGTTTTTGTCAGAGAAAATACTCCTGATTTAGTGCTTCCACGTTTAGCTTTCTATTGTTCCTGAACAGAACTATTATTTTAGTTGTTGCTACTTTTATCTCTTTGGTTTGTTTTTTTCCAATGAATTTTTATACTTGGAACTTTTAGTGTTGTTGATCCTGTTCTCATTTCAGACATGGGGTTAGGAGGTCTGGACTGCAACACTAATTTGTGCCATGTCTTTGTGTGCTTGGCTTCTTCTTACCTTTGAAAGTACATTTGGCTTTGCTTCTGTCTTTACCAGTATTTCGCTCCCAGATGGCGGCATTGACTGATTTATTGCTTCCATTGATAATGTGTACTCTGTTTCTTATCTTTCCGTAGAAAGTAACCCTAGTTCAATGCATCTCGATTTAACTATGTCTCCTTTCTTGAAAGAGTATTGACAAATTTCCCCTCTTAATGTACCTTGAGCTCATTTTTTTTGTTTCTAGTCTTTTAACTTACTGCCAGTCAAGGCAGATGGCTCCGGTTTAAAAAATTTCATTGCTTTCCATAATATAAATTGGATTGAAATTGTGCCTAAAGTTCCTATATGAAGGGTTTGTACTAGAATGGTTTTAATTGATTTGAACTGAATTTGAAAGAAACTGGACCCGTTTGCCTTGTAAAATGCTTCGATATAATATTTGCTGTGTCTCCATAAAAATAAAAATGATTTAAACTGCAGAAACACTTCAGTACTGAAACTTTATCAGTTTTGCTGATGGCTATAGTAGCTTCATAGTAGCTGATATAATAAAAAATATATATGTGATTATTGATCTAGTCCACTCCTTTGAGATCTAAGCTTAGCTGGTAACAGAATCAAAACTATTTGATGCTTTCCCATTTCCAGAGCTTCCATAGTCGCTGTTTTTAAACACTCTCTTTATAACCAGGGCTCATCCTCTGGGGGGTTTACGTATGAACACGATTACCTATAGTGCAGTAACTAATGTTGTCCTTCTCGGCCTTCCCTTTCTAAAAAAATAAGAAAAAGCAAATAGAGAAAACAATTACAGCAGCACTTACTTCTAGGTGGCTCTGTGCTGCAAAGATGCTTTTGATGAACAGCGAGTGTATTTATTTTTCATTATGTCAAGGCCTCCAATATTTATGCAATCACTGCTCTGAGCTCTTTCAAGTTAGAGAACATGAAAGCTTTCCATCCCCTCTTTCTATAACAAAAATACCCACGATGTACACAGAGTAAGCAAGATGTACGTCTATTTTAGCTCCACAGAGCAACAAAAGAATATGTGCTGCAACTTGATGTCAATAATTTATTGTCATTTTGGTCATAAATGACCTTCGCATTGAAAGATTTGAAGGACGTCCCATTTAAAGCTGGTCAGCAGCCAGATAATTGCTTCTTAACAGAGACTAAACTGATGCAACAAATGGTCTCGGTTACGGCTGTATTGCTTCTATCTTTTCATCTGTTGCCCAATGTTTCTGCAAGAATCGGTTTTAAAAATCATCTCTACAATTCACAAAATATAGTTCTTGGTGTACTCTGTGCAGAGAAGGTTATTCTCTGTGTGCTGATTAGAGTAATTTCTTATCAAAAACCTGAATCTCATCAATGAATTTAGTCCCTACTCTTTCCATCTGACATCTTAGAAGAAAAAAAAAAGCATTGGAAAGAGTTTGTTTTTAAACAAAATATTTATGTAAAAGCATAAATCTGCGTCCTCCTAAACAGATTTGAAAACTCTGAGCGCCCAATTTAATGTCAGTGAAAAACTAGCTGAAGTCCAAAATAAATATAAGTTCCACGCAGCAAAGAAAATGCAACAGAGTCTAACCTTATTAATGTGAGAGACATCACTTTGAAGTTACCCTTGAACTGAAGAGTCTCTCTCAGCACAGACCACTTTTAGTCTTGTCAGATTAAATAAAAGGAGTACAAAAGGGATATAAAGAAGAATTGGTCAAGGAGGGGGTTCATTTTCTGAAAATTCAAGTTATATCTGTGATCTCCTCTGTGACATAATTTGAGCCACATTAACTTTCTGGAGCTCTGCTAAAGTCTTGGTGCTGTTTAACAGCAGCTGTCTGATTGGTTTATTAAAGCCATTTCTTAAATCCATGTATAATTTAATAAAGCCACCCTACAGAAATTTGTGAATTTCTACTAGATTCCTTTGTGTTAAGCAGTGGGATTTAAGTTTCTTTGATATTTTGATAAACTGCAACGCTGCCGCGACAACAAGACTGTTCTGTGCCTCGCTTCATAAATTGCTAGTTTCCTCGACAAGGGCTGTTTTTATTTCACGTTTTATAGTAGACTATTGTAAAGTGGATCTGCCAGATATTTATGGTATAAAGAATTCAGACGAAAGAGCTTGCTGAAACTTTTCCCACCTTTTTCATACAAGACACTTAACTGAAAAACAGATGTCATTGGGAAAATCAAAAAGAACAAATCAGCTTCCATCTAAATGTTGTTGAAGTTCTTTTTATTTAATTTTAGTGTTAAGTTTTCTTTGGTAGGACCCTTTCAGGAGGAGACACCTTATCTTGGGAATGTTTGCTCATTCCTCCTTCCAAAGTTCTCTACATTTATGAGATTAAACAAACATATCTACTCTACGGACTATTTCAAATGACCACACCTTTCTGTCAGATGTATTTATGGCTTCGGGCCATACAATTCAAAAATTAAATAAATCTTCCTTTCCATAAAACACTTGAAATGTTTGTGCCAGAGCTGGTTGGAGCAACTTATTTGTCATTCACCTTAGACAAAAAACACAATTTCTTCTTAGCCCACAGTATGATGCTGCCACCACCATATTTGAAGGCAGGTATGATGTTGTTTTGGTCGTGTGCAGATCATAACACATAAATCGACAAGATTTTGTGATATTTTAGAAAGGCCTAGACATTTTTATTTATTCTAGAAAAAATGATTTCCGTCTTTCAGACGTGGAATGTGTAGAAAAAGGTTGTCAGATGAAAACAACAGACCTTGTCAGAAATTCCTGCAGCTTCTTCAGGGTTGTTCTCAGCATTTTGACAGCCTACCCAGCTAGTTTCCAACTCATCTTATCAATTTGTAAAGTCACTTCGTTATTTTTTGAAACTACATTTTTTTTCTTCATGTGCTCCAATTCAGTCCAATGACTGTCTGCCCTCTGGGCTGCACCGGTGTAGTTGTTGGCACTTGCTTCTTGCGGCAAAAACTCCTTGAGTTCATATCCTCAATGCACTGTGTGGAATTTGTATGTTCTTTCTTACACCTGGCCCAACCCAACACATAAAAGCTAGATCCAAGATATTTATCAACTCCAAATTGCTCTTAAGTATGTGTGAGAGTGTCATAGTTCCTGAGTGGACTCCTGAAAAGAGGCTTTGCATTTGTGAGCATTTGAATTTTAACATCTATTTGCTAGAGCATAAAAAATGGTCCAAGATCCAGGTTTAGACAAAATTATCTTGTGTAACTCATGGAGGCTGGATATCCTAAAACACAAAATCTAATTTGAATAGTTCTTTTAATATCTAAAAATGAAGTCTTCTACCTTACACTTTTTCTATGGTTCAAAAGAACATTATTCCTTGAGCCACAATGTTCTTAATGTAATGGATAAATTGCATTGACACAGGGAAATCATAGTCTTTTTTTTTTTCTAAAAAAGGACAAAGCAAGCTTTGAAAACTTAAATATGACCAAGGATTATGTTAAAGAACCAGACCTATGAGTATGAACTGATAACACAACACCAGCATGGATATCCTATAATTGTTGAGTATTTATTATTTGAAGAGCTTGAACATACAAAGCCGAAGATTTCTTTTAAAAGCTGAATTTAGTGTACAAGTTTCAATTTAATGTAGATTTTCTCTGGTTCTCACAAGGTCAGAATTACATAAACATACATACTGAATGATATTCGGCTAAAATGGAAGTAGAGAACCCTCACTTTTTGTTGTCATCGTTCTAGAGGGTTATTTAACCACTTCTGGCATAATATGTAGCAGCCATTGAAACTGGCTGGCGCTTAAGCAGAGTTCAAACATCTTTTGTTGGATTGTACTCAAAGGCATTTTCAAAATCTTAATGCTGGCTTACTTTTAAACCAGTTTTGACATGTTTTTGGGGCCATTGTTCTGCTGGAACAACCCAACTGTCAAAGTTTCACTCACTTGGACAAATCCGTTAAATCTGAAGCAAAACTAGGTGGATGCATTCACATATACCTAAAGAGAGACAAGTCAAATAAACCGTTAAAAGTTCTGCTGATGGCGATTGTATGTAAACGTCTGACTGGAGCTGAGCACAGACATACAATCCAAATCTTATTCCCCTGCTTAATTCGCTCTGAGGTGGAGATGTTGTTCACTGAAATGTAACACGGACCTCTGATTACCCATTTGAGTGGGTACCTTTGATTTAACCAGATATAAAACCATGAATTATAGGTCTGCCATGTTAACAGCTACACAAAGGAGGAATTAAAATCTAATTTTGTAAATTAGCAGGAGCTGAAACAGAATAATCATAGTACAAGTGATTGGTCTAAATTCCCCAATATTTTTAGCAGACTATTACTTTAATGCTTGTCACGCTCTAGCCATTTATCCTCCAATTGCTTTTCTTGATTTCTGTGTCTTACTCTCGTAGCCATATTTAATCAGAGGAGACAGGCTAACAGTCAGTGGCCTGTGGAAACTGTAATAGTCTCACATTCATGCCTGTTAGGTTTGGACATATTACTCATAACTCTACACATGGAGCTCTCTGGTACTTTATGCTTGAAGTTGTTTGAGATGCTGCGAGCATCGCTCTGTATGTGAAGAGATTCTGAACATAAAATGACAAAAGAGAAACTCTTTTTTTGTTTGTTTGTTTTATTTAAGTACATGAAAGAAATTCCTTAATAAATTAGCATTGTGGTTTCGGATTTTGAATGTGTTTAGGGTGGAAGACATCAGGATTAAAACGTCCAGTGGATTAAAAGAAAAACTTACACATTAACATAAAAGTCTGCTATGAAATACAGCCATGACATAAATCATGCTTGAACAGAGTCAGTCTGAAAATACAAACACAAGCTTAAATGCATAGGCATCTTGGAGGACTAGAACGAAGAATATCTGGTGAAGATGTATATTTTCTGACTGTTTAAGTAGACCACAAAATGCAGAACAGGAATTAGACCTTGTATAAAGTCAAAATACCCAATGAATTAAGTTCACAATTTACTGCTAAGTCCTGACTTGTAAGAATAACTGTTGCTTTGGTTTGAACTTTATCCTATTTATCACTTTGATGTATTGACAACTATAAGGCTTTTCAAGCCTCTTTGAAATACTCATGAAGAATATTTTACATTAGTCATAAACCTTAACCCCCATGTCAATGTTTTTATGATGTCCGAGTTTTCTGGTAAAGAAAAATGTCTTTCTGCCAAGAAGTGTGATCATCACTCAAGTAGAAAAAAAAAGATCTGATTTAGATACTCAACCATTTTAAGATAATTTATAAGCCATAACTTTAAATTGTAATTATTTTTTGTTAAACTGTGAACGTGAACCTGATACTGAAACCTTCAAGCATTTGATCATTTTGTTGAATGCATAAAACCTTCGAGGCGAAGCTGAAAGTAGGAAATGGATTCTACAAGGGTAGTTTATTGATATTCTTCTTCTCTTTTGTCTGAATAATGTAGTCGGAATAATAGTATCATATTTTCTTACAGGCATAATCCTGATTTGCAAGTTACTTAGTTGACTGATCACGGGTCACGACTTTGTGATGACTCTTTCCTCAGCAGAGGCAGATGAAGCTTCGTACAGAAACCAAGCAAAATCACTCAGATTTGGTTGCAGTGAATGTTTTTGTTTTCTCTTTGTATTGTTCTGCACTTGAGGCTCTTGGAAAGACGTTTTTTTTTTTTTGTCTATGCATCACTCAATCCAAACTTTGGATCCACCAAAGCATCCAAGCTTGAAGAACTACAACCAGCAGCTTTCCAGTTGCCAGGTGACCTTTCATTCGGGACCGCTGCTGTTGTGCCAATATTTTCCTGTCAGCTGAGTTGAGAAACAGGAGTGTGGGAGCTGCATGAACAGTAGATCAAATTGTTTCTCAGAGTAAGACAGCAATTCCAGACAACAGAAAGGCTTGATTATTTCTCTGAAAGACGTTTTCAGCCTTGGAAGCTGAAAGGACAGCTCCTCTTTTTTGTTTTCGTTGCTTTTTTCTCCAACCATTCTTGTAAAATTAACAGTAAACATTGTAACTAAATTAAATAAATGGGTTGCAAGCGTCTCTCTTTAGGATCCCAACTTATCAAAAGGTAGACTTTGTTTATTATGTATAAATAATCTGAATGGTCACTTCATGAAACTCTCCCCTCTTAGCTGTAGATTTAGCATTTTTGAAGCTTTTTGTTATTTTATCTCTCAATTAATTATTTAAATTAAGTGTGATTATTTTATCAAATGAATAGTAGTCAGAGATAAATAAACCATTTAATGCAAAATGAGCTAAGTTTATCATTCAGGACACCCTGGCCCTGTCGGGGCGCTGTCAGAGCAGATATGTTGATGAATCATTCAAATGCCTCAAGACAAATGCATAACAAACACGTGGTTAAGAGCTACAACATGTGAAACAGATGTCTGCCTTATTTCTCTGATTCATCACTGCGCTGAATTAGGCAAAAACAATTCTACATATGATAATATATCTGGAAATGACCTGTCAGGATGTGACATGTCTCAGCTGTGTCTGCAGCTCCTGAATGAGACACTTCTCACATGAATCCTTTGTTTTGACTGGTGCCCCATGGCCGGTCCGTTGGGAACTATCCCCGCTGTAAGGTAAGCCTCACGGGAGAATGCAGGATGCATCTTGACCTGGTATAGTATTACCTTGTCTCTCTTGTGGGAAATCATGTGTGGCAAGCACATTTTTTTTCCCCCCATTTTTTTTTTTTTTTTTTTTTGTTTTTCAGCTCTGTAAAAGGATATAGGCTGTTTTGGCTGGTTGACACTACCGTCACAGTCTGGCACTGGTGTAACATTTACAATTGATTTACAGCAGATCCTCAAAGTGTTTTGTTTCTGTCTGTAACATATGAAGTAAGTTAGATTATGTTAACGACAAATAACATTGAACTTCAACTGTGGAAATGAACTTTAAACACAGTTCCGTAAGCAGGCATTTCCGTAAATACTTTTAAAGTGAATTTATGGTTAAAGTGTCACACTTGGGGTGGTGGAAAAACTTGATGACTCATGCAGAGTGATTTAGTGGAATGTGAACATTGAGAAAGTTTTGAAAATGCCATTAGCTATCGTTAGAAAAATCAGGTGAGAAACCAGGAGTGGAAGTGTTTAATTTGTGAATTCAGTTTGCTGGGAAAAAAAAAAACAAAAACAAAAAAAAAAAAAACACTTAGTTTTTTTTATGTGGAAGAAGTGCTAACAGTCTTATTACTCAAATCACCTGTGTTTCTGTGTCTTTGTCGGGTCCTTGTTGTAGCTGTGCTGTCTTCCTGTCTGCTTACGTCTTTTGCTGCCGTATATTTAATTTCTGGTTGCTACCAGTTTTTTTAGCCTTAGCCTTCCATTCTTTTTCTATTCTGCCTGGACTTTGGATTGTTGTTTTGCTGGCATCTTCATTAAAATCATCATTTCATTTCCAGCCTGAGTCTACAGCGTCCTGCCTAATCACCTACTACTGCATTTCATGTCACAGACGTCATTCTGTTTCTCTTTGCATTACTTTTATTGCAAAGAGGAAACAAATGAGAAAAATATCTCTGATACCTTGTAATGCTTATGTAGCTTAAATGTAATGCATGTTTGCATCTAATCTAGTTTTGAATTGTTTCCATGGATTAAATTATTGTGCCTTCTCAGCTGACTTATATGTTGTCAGCAAACCCTTTTTCTCCCAATCACAAGTCAAACATTTTGGATCAACTGAATAGTTTGACAATTTCTGAAGTTACTACATAAAACATGTGATAGGTTTGCTTGGTTGGTATTCAAAAGATTTTGTTCAGGATGGAAAGCACAGACAGGTGGCGTACTGCCTTGTAGTCAGGTGACCTTTGGCCCTATTCAGCGTCATGTCATATTTGTGTATGAAGTAAAGAGGAGAGTTATCCTCTCCCATTTCAATTTCAATTTTGTCATCCACACTCAAAAAATATCAAACAAAAAAAAATGCATTTGGTGTGGTGGCCATGGTGAGGGGCCATCCCCCTTTTTTTTTTTTTTTTCCCTCCCTTTCCCTCTTCAGTTGGCCACTTACAAATGTGTGTGGTCGAGTCGTGTTGGGCTGGCTCATGAGTTTAGGTTGGTGCAGGCCACTGGGTGCCGATCTGGTCCCCCATGGAAGTTGTGGGGACAGCTCTGTTTCGTGCTGAGTCCTGGTGTGGATGATGGGTGGACTTTGGTAATTGGGGGCTGTAGTAACCTATCTGATGGTGTCTCTGTATTGCTGTGGGGACTACTACTCTCTTATTGGGATAGTTGCCCTGTTGCAGGTGTACTCAAGTGATTTTTCTAGGAGGGTCACTGCTGGTGTCTTGCGTCCTAGTGCTAAGTGTGTGACTTGGGTGCGAGAGGCCCCCATCCCACTCGGGGAAGTCTGGGGGCTTTGATGGGTGTCGGGTTTTGTCCAAGGCATTTTTCTGGCTCTGTTCCAAATATTCCATCACATTTGCACACTCTTAGATGCAGAAACACATTAACACATCATATCTGCATCGGCATATGCATAGCATATGAGCACATGAGGGCTAAAATATTTCTTAATTTAATATAATGAAAAATTCAGCTAATCCAAGGAACAAATCCAATTTGTTGCCTGGAATTTATTTTATCATTAATACTGTCATTGCTATTATTAATATTTTAGCTATGTTTTCTTGCCCTTTGTCTTATAATAATGTTTGTTTATTGTGATTATTTTTAATTGTTGCGATGTGCCCAACATTTGTTTTGCATAACCTCCCTGGAGAAGACACTTACAACCCTAGAATGTCACTAAAATGTTTAGTACGAGAAAACATGCGAAAAACCTTGTGTTCAGATGTTAACCAAGCCTTTGCCTTTATTCATTTATAATGTATTTGTTACAATTGTATTAATCAAGCAACAAAAGCCATAAAAATATGCTTCCTAAAAGTTAATTTGTTATAAACTGTAAATGAATGAAGTACACAAGTAAATATATAAATGTATTATTAAGAAATCAAAGTGATACTTGTCAAATACTGGTATGTTCACTCCAGCTGTGTTAGTGAGGGAATATGGACGTTTATTTCACTCTAGCAATTTCAGCTGTTTCACACTGGCTTCTTACTGAACATTGGCTTTGCAAGGGGCCTGTGATCGATACCAAGTTAAATATATCTTAAATATGGTCATAAATAAATTTTCACCATTCTGCCCACTTTTCTTCTGCCACCATAAATTCATGAAATTAAATTGGCGAACCTATTATTCTTAATGGACACGATAAAGAATTTTCAAGTGAAAGATATTTATATGGAAAATCTAATAAATAAAAATGTAACAATAGTTTTCTTACAATGGGAGCAGTAGCACCAGAGAGCTAAACTATCCCTTAATACTGTTAAGATGAGTTATGTAAATGCAAACATTTTAGTGCTCACATGAAAAAGAAAAGGACACGTGACAGATGAGGCTCTTGGCATCACCTTTGGGTCCAGAACGAACATTATCCTCTGGTAGACGAAAACTAATGAGTTCCCATCACTGACTGAGGCAGCAGGCCCCTGAGAGCAGGTGGAGATAAGGAAAAAGTTGATGCCTGAGAGGCACTGCGAAAACAACCACTCAATACCCTGAACCCAGATTTCTGGAGAGCGCCTCGTAATGAATGTTCTCCTGATGATATTCTCCAGTAAATATTCTCCTTTTATGAGAGCGGAGCGCTTTCATCAAATTACACTTGTCTGTTTTGTGCATGCAAAGCAACAAAGGCATGATGACTAAATTCATAAACCATCACGTTTCAGCAGCCTCTTTTTCCTCATTGAAATATATTACAAAAGGAGTTTCTGTTTATTTCTTTGCTATATCTGTGCATTCTTGCTGTTTTTGTTCATCTTGTCAGCCAGAAACCATTTTGCCCAACAGCGCAAGAGCGTCAGAAGGGGTTTATACTGAAACCCCTTCTGCATATCAGGCACTTTCTAAAATGCTTAAAAATAAAGAAAAACTTTCAATACAGTCAAATTCTCAAAACTTTATTTTCTTTTAAGATATTAATATATATACAAAGAGAGAGTTGTGACGTAGTTCATCCCAAAGTATTCAGAGCGCTTCAGTATTTCCACATTTTGTGTTACACACATAATTCCAATTGTTTATTAATCTAATAATTGTTAACTATTAAATTAATTTCTTTCCATTAAATTTGACACACAAATAGCACTTTGTGACAATGTGGAAAACAGTTTTTGAGAGTTTTTCAGATTTTGTGAAGGCACAAAATCAAGAAATCACTTTTATGGAAGTATTCAGAGCTTTCACTTAATACTTTACTTATCCATCTTTGGAAGCAAATACAGACTGAAGTATTTTTTGAATATGATACCACAACCTTAGCTCACCTATCTTTTGGTCCATCCCTTGGAAGGGAGACGTATGTGCAGCCATTTTCACATATGTCCAGATATGTTTGATCCAAGTCTGGACTCTGGCTAATTACTCCTTAGAAATCCTCCCCATGTGCTTTGGGCTCATTGCAGTCTAAGGTCAAGAGCAGGTTTTCATCCAGGATGCCGTTGCACATTGCTGCATTCGTGTTCCCATCTATTCTGAGAGGTCTGCCAGTTCCTACTCCTGCAAAACCTCCCCATAAAATGATCCTGCCATCACCATGCTTCACTGTTGAGTTCAGCTCATTGATATCTTCCTGTTGAAACTCTTTATAATATGAAACACTATTTTTGAATGGAAAATGTAAGTAAAATTTATACCTTAAGTTTTATAGTCAGTCTTGAAGTTTAGCTACAGCGAGACTTTTAAACATTCTTAATTCCCTTTATTTTCACAGTACATTATATAAATACTAGAATTTTCCTCTCACTGTTAGTCGTTAACTCTTGGACCATTGGGAGGCTGTTAGAAATCATAGGGCTTCACCTGATTGCTTTTTAATTAGCTCCCCTGAGGGCATTCTTTGTTAAATGAGCCAATTGATGGCAGATAATGGCAGATACCTGAGCCTTAACTGACTCGACAGACAAAACCCAAGTCACAGGTTAGTTTAGGTTTCACCAACATCACATGGGTTAAACTGCCAAATTTTATTCTTCTCAGCTGAATTTCTCAAACATACTGTTTTTAGCTGAATGAACTGTGACATTAATTGTGCCGTCACAGTGCCTATTTTTAGTACTTTTTGGGTGGACAAATTTAAATCTGCTACGTTGAAAGACCTTCCATTTAACAAAGCAAGTCTAACAATTAAGACCAGCAGTATGAAGAATAATTGTCACTGTTCAGCTGAACACCAACCATGTGAAGGTGATTGATGGAGTTTCTGTCTTCCGCCAAATGGTACAAAGAGCCTGTGGCCTAGAAAGTGCTGATGAACAGTAGGGAAGAGCGAGTGCTGCTCGACCCTGTCGTGTTAATTATTTCACTCGCAGCAATATCTTCCTCATGCACAATTTTTATGACCTGCTTTTTGCACCTTTTCCTTCTGAACAACCTTGTTAAGCTCAGTGTACCATCAGTTTGAAGAATGGATATATTTAGAGGAAACTGGTATCTGTTTTCCTGGAGGAGATTTTGACTACATACTATGCATTTTTATCTAAAGCTAAGATGTAAAATAATCTCTAATAGGCAGCTTTTACTAAATGTCTATTATGTGTGACACATCTCATACATTTAAATGCTTTCGGTTTATTTTCCCCTTCTACTACAATGAAAAAAACCCCCAAAAACAAAAGAAATGGCAAAACTTGTGCCTGTTAGCAGCTTTGCAACCCAGAAGAATTTTCTGAACCATCTTTTATTACCAGATTTCAACAAACAAGTAATTTCCAAACCACAAACATCACAATGCACATAGGGCCTCCTCAAAAAGCTTTCTGCCACAGTCACACTCGATGTAAGAGACGATAACAATCATCAATAGGCTCTTGAACTGGAGACAGCTGTCTAGCTGTCTCCAGTTCAAGAGAAATTCGCAATTTAAAGCTTTTCATTGATATAAGTAAACATTGTGCAGTTTAACATCACTTTTCTGTGATATCATTCATAAGGTTTAAAATTATTTACTTGCAAAAAACAGGTTTATTACTGTTTTTCCTTTTATGTCCTGTGAAACACCTTAGATTGCCATGTATAAAAATGGGACTTCTAAAGTAAAGATGTGTTTTCCTTGAAATCAGATTAGCATTTACTTCTTTCTTTTTAAAAGTGGTTGTCTTGCTAGAATAGAATGAGCATATTGAAGGTAATGAATGAATCAGAGGTTATTTAGAGTTCCCCAAATCTAATCTTAACATGACTGCAATGAAATAAGAGTATTGCTTATGGAGAAACTCATAACTCTTAGGTCATAAAATGAATTTCTTTCTAATGTTTTCGAACAGCACAGAAGATTTTACAAAATACAAACATACATGCATCAAGAAGTCTTGTTTAAAGAGAATATCAGCTGTTAGGAACCATCTGCAGTGATCCCCAGTCAAAAGATGTCACTTTAGACTTATGAGTTGTAAAATGTTGTTTTTAGGACATAAATAATCCATTAATCTTAGTCTTGCTGCTGACGGGTTACAGATGGCATGTGAACAAAAAAATTCAATAGATAAATGTGGTCGTCTTATGATGCTTACCTAATTAATCAGTCTTTTCTGTGTTTTTCTGAACATTGCTTAATGCTATTAAAAGAATGTCATGATTTCCATCTGGCCCTAACAGCTGCTCTGAATTAAATAGCCACAGGAGCACCTTAAGTTCTTTGTTCAGCAAGTTCTGCTGTTTCCTTTAACTGGGTGCTTAAATTAAATTTATATTTCAAGAGCATTATTGTGAACTTGCTCATTTATCTGGTTCTCGATTTTTTTATTTTTTTTTTTGTGTAGTAAAATTTAGTTCCGTTTTGGTCAAACTTGTCCTTTAAGATAGTGGTCCAGAAGTTAAAGTTTGGTTTAATTACATCATAGCGCATTATCGCACCAGGTTTAGGGAGACCCTTTAGTACAGTTCCAAACTGGGGTTCTACTTAGAACAGATTTAGGACTGTCTCTTCCCTATTTGCGGTTTAGTATATAAAGAAGTAAAAGTTCTAAAACTGAGCCCAAGAGACTGAAATATTATATAATTGGAGATATGAATTGCTCCGATTATATTAAGTAGTCCTGGTGTTGTTTTATTTATTCACCTTGACAGCAAAACATTATCTTACCCTATATCAGGGCCAAATATAGGTGTGCATTTGGCCCAGACCCATGAACAGACTTTCCCACAACCGTTACTGACTTGTGGCAGGGTGATGTATTGATGATGCAAAGAAAGGAGCCATGCGTTCTTTCAAAACGTCCATTTTATTGACCAACCCAACAATAGTGGTGTGAGTAGTCATTCAAAGCCAGAATGTTAATCAGCTAAAACCTTCTCCCACACCCCAATAAGGTTAAATTTTTTCTGTAAGCAAACTGAATTCTACGGAAGAGGATTAGGGCCACCGAAAAAAAAAAAAAAAGAATTCTGACTTTAATCTCAGAATTCTGACTTTAATCTCAGAATTCTGACTTTAGTCTCAGAATTCTGACTTTAATCTCAGAATTCTGACTTTAATCTCAGAATTCTGAGATTAATCTCAGAATTCTGACTTTAATCTCAGAATTCTGACTTTAATCTCAGAATTCTGACTTTAATCTCAGAATTCTGACTTTAATCTCAGAATTCTGACTTTAATCTCAGAATTCTGACTTTAATCTCAGAATTGTGGTTGATGGGCGCCAGCAGCAACCAGCTTCACAACCACAGATGCGAGTTGTGGCGGACAGCCGACGTCCTGGAGAAAGATGTCCGATTTAAGTGACTTTTTGCGTGCCAGAGGAGTCCCGGAAGCTTCCATCGCACTAATGGAAGAACAAAAGGTGAGTAAATCAAATGAGATAGTTTCGTGTCTAAAGCCGAACGGTTATGGCTAGTTGTTAGCATGTTTGTTAGCTTACAC